>JAUTBV010102581.1:0-15602 GCA_032361325.1 Lepetodrilus fucensis | reverse complement strand
CCTCATACTGCGAGGACATGTAGTCGACAGTCCTTAACCCTTCACCTCATACTGCGAGGACATGTAGTCGACAGTCCTTAACCCTTCACCTCATACTGCGAGGACATGTAGTCGACAGTCCTTAACCCTTCACCTCATACTGCGAGGACATGTAGTCGACAGTCCTTAACCCTTCACCTCATACTGCGAGGACATGTAGTCGACAGTCCGTAACCCTTCACCTCATACTCCGAGGACATGTAGTCGACAGTCCTTAATCCTTCACCTCATACTGCGAGGACATGTAGTCGACAGTCCTTAATAGAAATTGACAGGCGTGAGCCTTTGATGAATGAAACTGATGATAATGCGTACATCTTTGTGGGTATGCTCGCCCTCCTACTGTGTGTTGACATGGGCTATGGGAGGTCTGGCGGTGGGTATGATCGCCCTGGGCTGTGTATGTTAGTGATGTGACTCTCCCACTGTCTGTGTTGACAGGGGCTATGGGAGGTCTGGCGGTGGGTATGATCGCCCTGGGCTGTGTATGCTAGTGATGTGACTCTCCCACTGTGTGTGTTGACAGGGGCTATGGGAGGTCTGGCGGTGGGTATGATCGCCATGGGCTGTGTATGTTAGTGATGTGACTCTCCCACTGTGTGTGTTGACAGGGGCTATGGGAGGGCTGGCGGTGGGTATGATCGCCCTGGGATGTGTGCTGGGATTCCTCGTCGTATTCCTCATCTACAAGAAGGGAGGAGGCTCATTCACCAACAGCTTTACTCCAAAGCACTTCGACAAGGAAATGGAATGAGAACATGTATATGTTTATATTTGAATAAATGTATTGTTGAGGATGTATCTATTATCTATCTTTGTAAAAACGAATAATATGAATTATTATAAATAGAGTTGTGAAGGATTTAAACATATATGTGTATTCATTCACAATCAGTTTCATATACATGATATGTATTGACTATTGAATGTGGATGGGTAATCAAGATAACCGCTTGTATAAGTTGTGAATGTATGATATTAATATATGTATACTACTATTACAATGCTAGGGATATTACCATAGTTTATATCTGACTCAACAATGAGTCTGTCTACACACTTTCTACATGATGTTAAGTTAGCTGTCTTGTAACGTCATGTTTTGACCTGATTAATGTTGTAACAATATAAATAGGCCTACGCTATACTGCTCCTCGTGTGGATACTTCAAGCAAATCTTGATCAGTCAGCCTTGTGTATTTCTTGCCATTGCATGTACATTTGTGTTGTGTCATCGACGTTTCTGCTTATTTGTAAATATTACAACTGTACAACCTGAGTGGTGTAATAAACATACACGAACTACGAATGTGTTTTCTTTTCTTCTAGGCCTACAGCTAACGCGGAGTGTTTGTATCAACATAATTTGGTTTGTAATATCGTAGAAATGTTGCATAAGGATTAATTACCACTTAAAGCAATTCATCAGAACAGAACAGAGTTTATTCTCATTAAAAATCACACATCATGTGATATAATGAGAAAACAATTAAATATATACAATATTTACATGAATAAGTTTTGAACATATAGTGCATATCGATATAATATTTACATCAAACATAATCCTGCTTTAGCATAATCTGATAACTTTAATAACATAGGGCGATAACAGATTGACATAAGGTTTATAAATTTGTCTAAACTTGGATTGTTACAGTAGTATTTTGGTAAGTATAATGTTCGAATATAATTTAATGATTGACAATATAATAGAAAGTGTAGTTCGTCACTTAATCTAGAGTTACACAATGTACATAATCTGTCTTGCCTATCGATGACACATCCCTCGCTGTGATGTCCTGCATTGTTAACACCCAGTCATTGATGTTTGTTTGATAAATATACGGTATACAAGTGGGCAGGACGTACGGTATCTATGGCTAACGTTACTCATACCCGCGTGAGAGCTGCACTGTTAACGCGCAGTCGTGACCCCACCCTGTATTGACCAGGCCATCGTCTCTTGAAGCTCTCGTACCCATCTATGACACCATAAGGACTCTCGTAGCCATCTCTAATACATGGGGATCGTGTACTTACGAGGTCGATATGGTCTCATGATGGTTACGAGAATTAAACGATACCCAGGTTTTGACTCCACAGAAAAAATCATAGCCCTACGAAAGTCGTAACTCCGCGTTAACGTATACATTACGACTCTCGTAACTCTACGATCCTCCTGTGGAACGGAACATTTAGACTGACTATCGTCTCATCGTATACGATACCAACTAGTTGGTCACACTTGTATATTTTCTTGTTGATATAAATCCAGACATATTTTGCATGTAGATTCATATCGTACCGTATACATACTTTGGTATCGTATACTTTCCTATTCCTACTACATCGGTGGATAACATACATGTAAGTAAAGGTAAAACAGCTAAGAAATCTAAAAATATGTGTCTAGACGTCTGGCATGACACGATAAGGCAACGTTCCAACATGATTGTGTAACAATATGTCGTAGTCCATTATCAGCGTCGTACTTTAATTTACTCAAGTCTCAGTTATATGTAATTTGCATATGATTAATTAGTCCTACTGATTGTGATTTATATTACGTGTGATCATGAAGAAGCTGAACATTGCACGAATCCATCGATGCTCTATTATTTCTACCGCTAAGATATTAAAATATATTAATGAAATTATATATTTCATAATGGATGTAAGTTGTTTTATTACACCGATTCCAGATATCTTCAATAACCAACCATTTTAACCGTTTGTTTTCTATTGTATTCATTCATTATGTACATGTGCGTAACGTGTCTTGAGATTTTCCATAGATATATAAAATATGAAATCTCCATGGGCCGTCCGTCCGGCAACGCCTCTTTCCTATAGAATTATACCGTAATTAATGTAATCTCCGTCAACATTGACAGATACGCTCAACCAATTGCCAACAATAAACATGATACCATATTATTATTAATGTACCATCATGTTATTGTTGCTATTTAATGTCATACAAAAAGGAACGTTGTTGGTAATTTTAATTAAAATATACGAAATACGCCTATTACTGTATTTAGTATTGTCAGTATCTAAAAATAGTCTATCCTAGATACGAAATCTACACTGCATAGTATCCTCCTGACAATCAAATACAAATATATCGATTAATAAAGACCATCTATATCAAGCTAATACAACATGTTGTTACTGTTTATAAACATGAAATACAAAATTATGTATAGACTAAATAACCATTGGAATACAATAGAGTTTTGTCTGGGTATTCTTTACTTTGTTTTGATATGAAAAATAGCAACGCGCATGTTTACCACGAGTAACCAGCCTAACGGTATAGCCACGTGGAAATACAGTCTAGTGACGATACCCTTGTGTTGTATGTACATGAATAGTATTTTGAAAATAATACTGAAAATAATACTGAAAATAATACTGAAAATAATACTGAAAGTACGAACACCAATGGTACCTTTCGTGCATTAGTACTTTTACAGCGAAAATAAACCCCACAAAAAACTGATAGATATAATTGCGACGTGATAGATATAAAATGTTACCAGAGAGAGCAAATAGTCCGCCCGAATTTAACGGCATGACATATTTTGAAAGCCTAGAAGATAGTATATCGAAGTGACACAATGTAGACATGTTTATGCTATTGTGTTGCACTCTTTGATGTCGGATTTATATAAATACGGATGTGTCTCACCATTGCTTGTTTGATAAAGATACCTCGCATAAAGTTCGTAAACTTCCTATAAATCCCATGTATTTGTGTGGTCTAACTATACAGAAGCGCAACCTAATATA
Organism: Lepetodrilus fucensis; assembly: GCA_032361325.1. Taxonomy (NCBI): domain Eukaryota; kingdom Metazoa; phylum Mollusca; class Gastropoda; order Lepetellida; family Lepetodrilidae; genus Lepetodrilus; species Lepetodrilus fucensis. The sequence goes on along the minus strand of JAUTBV010102581.1, from coordinate 11,765 downwards.
GATCTACAGAGATATAATTCGTCCTGTTTTGTTAGGACCTAATTTGCCATGCAGTCTCATTCTACTCATTCGTTTAAAGTCGGGAATAAAATTAAGTCACCCGTGGTGGTGGGGTGGTTGTTAACGATTTGACTTACGAGCAGAGACCTTGAAAGTTGCGCTGAAGAAGTAGAATTAGATTATAGGTTCTCCATCTGATTTCAATACAAATGTGTTTTAGTATGCTTTCGTTTGCTTCTTGGCCACGTGATTTATTGAATTGAATCCGTATCATTAGCCGAATCACGTCATCGTAATTTGGTGGTTAACCAAAAGTAAAATGCCATGAGTTTTATAATTGTTTAGGTTCTCTGCCAATATAATGTTCCAGTGCTAATTGTGTTCATTTGGGTCGCATTAAATTTCATGTTTGGTTTAAATAATTAGACGAAACATAATTCATAATCTATGATTTTTTAAAGATTTTCAATGATGATTTAATTAAAAAAATTAAAAAAATATTTTTTATATTAAAAATCGACAAAGATGTCACGAAACAGCATATACTATGGTAACGATTAAAAGATGAAAATATAAAACAATATTTATTTAATTTCCAATAAATATATAAATAAAAATTGATCAGACAACGTGTCATATCAAAGTTAAGCAACGTGCTTGACATGAATGATAGCCTTTCCCATGCTTAATTTGGCTGGAATATTGTTGTGACAGAAAAAGGTGGTCCTGTTATCTAACATTAACACGTGCTCCTTACCCGGTATTAAAAATCTGGCCAAGGGGTAGCATAAAAATCCAAATACGACTTTATTAGACACTCTAATCTGCACCATTTCCGTGTTTGCCCCAACCCTAATACAAACTACTGAATGGCCGTTTAAAATATATGTATGTATAGTGTTATGGAAGATGAAAGAAAACGCAAGAATTTATATATCTAGGTGCGAGGTTTACTATTATTACTAATATTCATTCAAATTGATTCGTGTATAACGCGCCATAAATTATTCACTATGTAGCGGGATGAAAAAAATGCAGGAAATATATTTGCCCAGGGTTACAACCTCGTGGATATTTAATTCGCATATGTAAAATATTTCATTCATGGAATCTTTAAAATCTTGAAAATATATTCAGCAGCATGAGGCCTTAAGGTTATCTGGTCGCCATCTTATATCACCGGATACGAGATGATCCGAGCCTGGTACGAACGCGAACATTATTACGTTCGTATGCTGTCACACATCATCGATACAGAGAATAAGGAGATCACATTAGTCCGTTCACAATGACGCCTGTCCAATTATACAAGAATAAAGCGGATAAGCTACATTAGCCAATATATAGACGGAGCGTGTATTAAAAAACCGGATATAACATTACTGCATTGGCATAACAATGGATGCACATAAGCATGACGAAAGTCATCCTCGAAAACCCAAGCCATTATGACTACACTAACCTCCGTCAAATTTGACGGAGGTTAGTGTAGTCATAATGGCCTGCGTTTTCGAGGATGGACGAAAGTATGCAGTAAATATATTCTTATCATTGTACGCCAGTCCAAATGGAGAGTAAAACAGCTAGTTTTACTAGTAAAACTTTGAAACTGACTAATTTCATACCATAAATATTTGAAGGCTTCCGGTTGGGATGATCAGTCTTTGATAGGATTACGCCACCATAAAAATAATACTGCAATGCTGGGTCTCCGGGCTAATGTGAAATTGTCGACGTGACGTAGTCGCGATAAGGGATGAATGTAAGTTACGGTGGGTCCAAATTACATACAAACTTCAGCAGATCTAATCCAAATTAGTTATCTGCTCTTTCGCCAAGAATTCTGATATTAACAATCAATGTGGGACACTTTTTAATCCCTATATATTAAATGCACTAGGAAACCAAGTCGCATACAAACTTGCAATTGTTTCTTCAAATCAGTAAGAAAACGACACGGTTCTTTATGAACAATCTGGTAAGAAAATATGTCTTAGATACCGCCGGATAGTTGAAGACTCTCGCAAAGACAATTTAGAACCTAGCGCTGGATCTCCCACCATTGGTGCCAAAGGTTCCAAGTTCCGGCTATTAATAGTTGCTGAGGCTACACATTTCCAATGCAATCACCATAGGATACGTTGATTGCAGTGTAATTATTCTTGGTTTGTCAGTACCTGTCGGTGCCAGCAGGATTACTGTAATGGTAAAGATGTTGCAGGTTTCGTAGTGAAACACTGATACGCAGTGATATGAGCGAACTAATCTTGAAAGGGGATCTTATAATATACACTCCGAACGTATGCATTTAAACCCCATGTACGTTCACCCGTGTGCATACACACAAACACACACATACATACATACATTCTCTCCGCTGCCTCTATCACATATACAAACACACACACACATCCACTCGTTCTACCGGTATCTAATCTTTCTCTCTATATATATTTCTCTTTCCCCTCTCTCTCCCTACCCTCACTGCCTCTCTCCCTGTCTGCCTCCCTCTCTCTCTTTCTCTTTCTCTCTCTCTCTCTCTCTCTCTATCTCTCTCACACACACACACACACGCACACACACACCTCACAATCCGCAATATAGGGCATTGCATGGACCTATGTCTCCTCTCCGTCTCAGTACACGAGCGACTATCAGATAGACAGACATTTTATTCTAAAAAACCCCACCAACAGTGGTACAAGAGATATGTAAATATACATCGCTGCACACAGGACAGACGGAGAGTGTCGTGGTTGTTCTCTGAGCGTGGTGGACCCAGGGTGCAGATACAACCATCTGAAGTATGCAGCTGTATACAACTGAAAGTCGGTGAACACGCTGTCTACCCATGACTTCTTCGAGGCCAAGGAAGAGTCGTTACGCAGAACCTTCCTCTTTATAACTTATATATGCGTGGGTAGAACTGGATCGTTGATATTCACACACTACACTTGTATATCATGCATTGCTCGAAGGACGGGACGTCGTATTCTAATATACCCTACAGCAGAATAATTTAAATGCATAATATCACAGATTAAGTTGTCGTTTTGGACCGAACTGGAGTTAAAATGCAAAGGAAATGCTCTTATACATATACTCGCTTTTGTACCTCCAAATATCTTTTTACCGCTGCAGGATATAATGGGAGAGTAGTGTAACATATGCATTGTATAATTTAGAATTAGGATTTTGGCTTAAAAGTATGGAAATAAGAATATATCAGACGTATGATCTTGAATTGGGCATGTATGTCTGGTGCAATGGTAGAACGTTACACTTCGGAGTCAAAGTCAATGTTCAAATAACGTCCTGCACGGCATCAAGTTTACCTTTATATTACTGACGGAATCTTGATAGGGTACGCTGTCTGTACCGTGGCAATTCAGTCATCAGTCTTAGTCTATTTCGTTATCTTGGTCCGTACCATGCAGCAAATGCTCGCAGGTTTACTGAAATCCAGCGCTACAGATTTTACGGGTTTCCTCCTGCCCTAAACTGACAAGTCGTGTTATTACTATGTGAAATAAATCTTGAAAGCGGCTCTAAAAAACTATATTTTTTAAAAGAAGAAGAAAAGAAATGTGCATGTCAGTTTGTATTACTCTTACTGTGTTCTCTCCACCCTATCATTGGATGACATGCATTTCTATCCTTTCGTACTTGTACTTTATTACATCGATGCACTCTTACCTAGGCATTTCAGTGTAGTTAGTATACACAACCCCTACAGTTACGTCAAGCAGTATAGAGGCCGCCCCGATAATTACTGTATCGCCGGGTGCATATCACCTAAACTACATAAACACCGTATTTATTTAGGTTACGCTATATGTTCACACACAATGGCGCTAGTCGAAATACATAGTGGGTTTATCTGACTATAATCCAGAGTATATGTTGATGCATATTTAGTCAGAATTAATAACATGCTTTCTCAACAGGGGGAATTATGAGCTTATAGAAATAATTCAACATGATCACAACGACCATCCCATATTATTTCTAAATTATAGATTCTTCAAAGTTAATCGTTCTGTAATTAAATGAGAACTGATCTAACAAGCTATGTATTAGTGTACGCATAGTATCTAACATGCAATTCAACAGCTATCCATTTCAAAAGACATGCAAGCGTCTAGACGAACAATTTCGTATCTTCCATGTATAAAATACAGCACATTAATTTATTATGCCTTTTGAAGCACATTGTAGTTATTGAAAATGTTCACATAGGTCAATACATGTTATGATATTTAGTTTTAATTATCCTACTGCTTATCCTTGTGTATATTGTATTGTATACTCACGATCGTAGAAAAGTATACTTAAAAGGTATCTAAAGAGCATGTATTTTATATCCTAAGCTTGATTTACAATGTTTCGTTTACGTTGATTTCGAATTTATTTAATATAATGTTTTCTTTTATTGTTGATCGTTGAAGTCTTTAATATAATAGTATGTAAGGTAACAATAATACTTCCACCTACTTGTAATTAATCTACCTTTTGCAATCAGACCATACCAACTACTGTTTAAAGATACGTTCTTGGGTAGAATATTAGATGACCGGTCATTTTCACAAACTCCAAACATTGCCAAAGCATCAACCGAGCAGACCAACTGTGCCTTATTTCAAGACGCATTTTCCCCAAATATAATCCCGGTAATCAAATAATTATAGGAGGCAAACAGCCATCTTGTTATCGTGTTTCACTCAGTATTCCGTTTCTGTTTTCTTGATCCATCGTCAGAACGCTGCATGAGGTCGCAGCAGCGATAATCTCCACAGGTGAGACATCAACCTAAGAATGAGAGAAAGTGGTTGTCCTATTGAGATGAATAACAAGGAACTTGCCTAAGATATAGCTCCAGCAGGGCCCAGGGTTCGAATCCACGGGGGCTTAGGTTTTGTGTTAAATAGAAAACTTTCCCAAAACAATCCATTAGCCCCTGCAGCATACGTATACACACACTATTGTGACTTCACCTTGGAGAATTTCTGGGTATTTATTGAACTTTTTGACACCAAACACCCTACTACTTATCTGAAATTACCTTTGGGCGGGACGAGTCTGTTCCAGCATAGGTTACTATTGGAGCATCTCGAGTGAATGGTTGTAACCAGGATGAATAGCGGCACGGCAGGGGGAGATAACTCGGATTAACTGGGACAATGCCGGAAAAACTAACAATTTGTCTGAAGATGTTCTGTGAATACTCTTGAGAACGTTGTCTTTGATTTCATCTTGCTTGTAGGAAAATAAGCTGTTTGTATTTAACAACTCCAGCGCGAACACTTGGCTTGTCTAGGTATATTTACATATCAGGAAGATGTTTGTCGGACATAATGGCGTGTGATTGGAAGGGAGAGAGAACATAAACACCGGCAGTTCCAGCGTCTATCACTGCTAGTTCAGACGAACCTAAGCTGACGATGAGTAAACATATATGTAGGAAGCTTTCATACCATCAAGGCCAAATATGTATAACAAACGTCAAACGCTTTGTTACTTATTATGGTAATAAATAAAAAAGAAATGATATTTCTTGAGATATGGCATCATATGCATGTCTTTTTGAGAAAAACGTGCATTTTTTCTCGAAATTAAAATAAGCAGCAAAGTTGAAAGCCTTTCGAATCGTTTACTTATTATGGTAATAAATACAAAATAAATGATATTTCTTGAGATATGGCATCATATGCATGTCTGTTTGAGAAAAACATGCAATTTATTTCTCGAAATTAAAATAAGCAGCAAAGATGTAGGTCTTTCGAATCGTTTGATGTTTATATTATCATGGTCAGTTTTCAATTTATGTAGATCTACAGATTAATAGAATAAAGTTTCCTAATAACAGACCTAATTCTAGTCCAGAAATTCAGACGTCCATCGCACCATGCATTCAAATGCGTCAATTATAGCGCATAGCAGAAGCATTATGAGAACGATGCATCTTTGTCTAACGTAATTCGTGCTTACTTCGTAGATCAATACCTTACGGTATGTGTCAGTCATTGGTAACAGTTGTCTCTCTTCAAAGACAAACATTGCATTGACATAAGACATCAAGGAAGGAAGCCCTCACTGTGATTCAGAAATGCTAGTAACTACATGTTTTTGCACTGCCACCGAGGACGTTGGCCAGATGAGATCATTGAGTTAGTACACATGTAAGTCTACTGTTTCCCTGTGTGTACGACCACAGTCTCACGTAGTCTGATGCTTGTATGTGTGTAGGCGAGCGTGTGAGGTGACCACCCATCCAAACAATAGCCATCCATGACTCCGCAAACATTCGCCACTCGTCCGTACTTCTTTTGTCGGAACTTACCGAGGCGCCATCGCATGAATAAGTCACTCCGCGTTCTTCTTATTCATTTCCAAATACGAAGGGAGATAACTACGTGCTTGATTGTGTTTATGACATATCATCGCACTGCCTGGATAACATCTATTCCGCGATGTTAGCGTAAACACCTGCAGAAGGGAGGTAACTGGTAGAGGCGTAAGTAAAGTTCTGTTTGGTCGTCCTCAAGATTCTCCACGGTGTGTTTCCAAGCGAGGAACTGTGATAGTATCAGGGGCATTCAGGGGAGACTACAAGGAGATTCCTTCCGTCTCCAGCGGACCACGTAAACTTTTGTTCAGGTGTGTTTATGCTCTCTCTGTGTATGTCTGATGTCACCACGCACGATGCGTTCTCCGCGGTAACTCGAGAGTCGTGTTTGACTTCCAACGGTCTTATGTTTCAACACGATGACCTTGAGCGATTAGGGTCAGTGAGGATCCTGACTGGGTATGATGCAGCAATATTTTGCGATGATGAATGCTGGTAAGTTATGGGCAATAACGTCGTGTGGGTATGCAATTCAAGGAAGTAATAAAACTCGAGAAAGTTTCTCACAACTTTTGTACTTCCGTCCACACGCTAGAAATGCACGTGACGGAGAAGATGAACACTGACATTAAAGTGAACAATAATGGTATATGTTAATAATACTACTAATAATAATAATTGTAATAATAAAAAAATAGTAGTAATTATATTAATACTATTATATTAATAAAACAACAACAACAACAACAACAACAACAACAACAGCAACAACAAACAACACACAACAACAAACAAACAAGCATGAAAACAAATAAACAAATAATAGTAATGATGATGATGATGATGATGATGAACTGTTAAGGCAAATATGCTGCCGTTACATAAAATACACAATACATATTACACATTATAATAATCGTAAGGATAAACATCTAGAAGCGTCATTGTATGAACTATTATGACCATGATGCCAATTTAATGTTGCAAGACGATACGAAACATTGAGCATTGCTTTATTCCAATGACGTAAACATGGAGATCACATAAAAGAAAAGAAAAAACACCTGTTCGTCAATTGAATGGTACTAGCGACCATAGGCTGGTACTAAATATTTGGAGACCATGTAGAACGCACCAACGTTGAGCGTAAGACGTCAGTCCACGACAATGCTACACTGATGTTATGACAATATGCATGTCACTATGACACTATGCCACCATGACAACACAAAACACATATAATAAGAAAAGATCAAGATCGCAGTTCCATCAATGTCAAGGGACAAAGCCATCAGACATTTCATCATGGCATGATTAAATTTCGTGCAAAAATTTCATAAGAATAATAAATATTATCATGTTAATACAAAAACTATCACACCATCCAGGCACTGAATGAATCTCCTTGGTGACATAGCGCCCGAGATACTTTCAATAGATCATTGTACACCACCAAAGCAGCTACCTCAGCTCCACCGCACAGATCCTACACTTACTATATCGTTTACATCTCTTTACAAGGCATAATTAGTTCTCAAAGCGCAAGCAGACGTTGGCGCTTAAATATGAATAACACCGCCGTTTTTATACATAATGATTAATTGACTGTATAGGGTGACCCATATTCTTCCGAAAGAAAACTGAAGAGGACTAAAAAAATGACCTCTCTTGTACACAAAGAGAACGGAAGGGGGGTCTCGTAGTTGAGTCGTGCTTGCTGGGACTTGGGACTAGATATCCAGTTAACTGTCCTCGAAATCTCTCCGAGATTGACGAGAAATAATCCTGCTTTAGAAAGCGGTAATCCAGATTGGGGACTTTATGTCTTAATACTAGACTGATGATATGACGAGGAATGCTTCGTTGATGATCTCTACAACGTTAAACAGTTGGAACCTTGATGCACTGGAATCCTTACGACTCCAAGCTATTCTTCTCATACACTGTTATTGATGACAATGCGTGTATTTATCTTGTGGGTCACTTAAAATGGGAACGAATTGTTCTAAGATTCATAATTTTACGACCAATGTTGTCATGCAATGAGGAACATTTCACCTCTCTCGTGTCCTCTAAAAGATTACAGTCTGGTACCTATCTCTCCAGCTGGGTATCTACGAATCTACTACGAAACCATTCATACACTTTTGTAGCGATCTCTTATACATGGCGATTGGGGATTTTCGAGAGCTCTATGGTCTCATAGTGGATATGAGAGCTTCTAAAAGCAATACCAAGATCACGACGAAAGCGCTAGGGTCTAATAGTGGATAAGAGAGCTTCTAGAAACAATATTATGATCACGACCAAAGGGCTATGGTCTCGTAGTGGATACAAGAGTTTCTAGAAGCAATACCTCAATCACGACCAAAGCGCTATTCTCTCATAGTGGATAAGTGAGCTTCTAGAAGCAATATCCTGATCACTATGGTTTCTTAGTGGATACAAGAGCTTCGTAAAAGTACCCTGTTGTAATACATATATATGACCACTTCAGTAGGACATTACCAAAGCATTATTCATACACTATTGCATTAAAGTATTACAGAATCAACAAGCTATACCATTAAGCCATTATCGCATTATAGCATTAACGTGGAACAGTATTATCGTTGGAAATGTTTCCAACGACCGCTAGAGGAACCGATTTACAGTCTGGCGCGTGTACGTGCTTGATTTACGTTTACTTTTCGATATTTATATACGTGATATGCATTCAAATATATGTACTACTTTATGACATTATTTTAGCATACATTCAACTAGTTGCGAGTTCTTTCTGAGGAAGTCAGATATTTTGGGAATAAATAATTTCGTATTTATATAATGCTTTTGCAAATTGACATGGGATAGGTTGTTGATTCCCGTTTCGCATATATCATTCCAAACTTTGTATAAATCGTGATAACAACACATTCCGACAGATTTGATGCTAAATTTGGCAAAAAAGTTTGACGTCATCGTAATCATAGCCAATTGATCGGCTAATACAGCTTCGATAAACTGAGAATACAAAGCCGAAGCCAATACAATACAACTTGCTACCTTGATTTATCTTCAAAGAATGTTATCAGTTAAAAGTGTGCCGATAACCCATGCTAGTACGACCATTTCTCAAGTTTTGATACGAGACGTGTTACCATGAAACTGATAGCTTGACGTACGCCAGTCACCTAGGCTAAACACAAACACCTTATCTTCACAAATTGCCCTAATGGTATTAAGACAGCCAAGTTTGTTACCGTCAAACTGGACGTGAATTCTCATCACGGATTGCGCTGCGAATATGCCGAGTTCAGTAGTCGGACTCTAGTCGTTGCGAGCGCTGACGTAGGACATGCCTTGTTGAACTCACTTCTTAAACTATAATGTAATAATTTCCCGATCTTTCATATAATCTGACAGGATGGAAATCCGACGTGGAAATAGTTGCTGATAGAAAGGACATCCTGTCTTATAAACACATTTAGTTGATCTCCGAGCTTCCGTTATATTCTAACGTTGATCCGAGTAAACATAAACCAACTCTCCTCTCTGGCTGATTATTGTGCTCTTGTCATATATAATCACTTTTACTGTGATATAAACCCTGTCATAACTATATCATTTATTCTAATTAAAAAACTGTGAAACCAATACTTGTTTACGACTTATTCTAAATCATACATTTCAACGAGAAACATAATCGTGCATCGTTAAGCACCTATCTTACTTTTACGACTTATCAGAAACAAATTCGTTATCATGGAACATACAAGAGTGATTAATTATGTTTGTGTCACGTGACTATTATCAAATCGGTACGTTGTCAAAGACAGACCCACATAAACTAAATAAGAACACAGTCAAGCTAAACAAGACCACAGTAAAAAGGTGAGTTATGTTGTTTTTTATTATGTTCAATTATGTGTAGAAAACAAGCTTATTTGACAAGATTACACAATATATAGATTAGTGGAATTATTGCAAGTTTAAATAATAATAGCACTTGTACATCAAAGCTAAATAGACTTAGAATTGTAAGGTAATAAAATATACTGTAAAAGACTTTAATTACGCGGACTCAAATTACGCGCAAGTGACATTATTGACAAGTACGCGGGCATCAAATTACGCGCATCGCAAAAAAATAAAAAAATAAAAAAATAAAATATTCTATGTACTTTTCACTCGCGTATAGAATGTTTAGTAGTTTACTAGTAGTTGTCTTCTCTCTTCAAATATGGCTGTTGATATGGTCAACGACATATGTTTCATGCATCAAAAACTTATGTTTTATACAAAGTGCACCAAAATCCAACTAAGATTTAAATAACAATGTAAAAAATTAAAGTCCTTAAATAATTGAGAAATGTTCGAAGCATAGTAGTTGCCTGTGCATATCTCTGATATTGATGCTGTGTTTGCAATTTGAGCTTTCAATGTTGAAACTTTCGAAAATAATAAATACACTATTTCACGATACTAGCTTAATTTCATTCCGTAGAGTTACTTCAAGGCATGATCATATAAATACAAATACAAATACACGAATTGAATTGATTGATCATTTATGACTGAGGTCCTAAAGCATAGCTCAGTTTAGAACAGGAAATTTACTTACTTTCTAAATCTTTAACAAAATGTCACAAGTGAACTACTTTGTTGCCGGTGTAAAATAATGAAGGCGGAGAAAATGGAAGAACAGTTTTTATTGTCAGATAACTACTTTCTTCCAGAACTGTTCTTTGCTTATATTTACAGTTTTTCAACTTATATATTAATAATAATAATAATAATAATGCGTGTTTATGCGCCAAATCTATGCATACTGCTTGCTCATTGCGCTATTAGTATCATCTATTAGTAGTTAGAATATATAACATAATACAATCATACAGTTATAAGTATTTGAAAACACTAAACATGTACACTTGACGGAAGGTATGCATACAACAAGGTGTTAATATGTTTACACTCAAATACGTCATCTCATACAAGATGGATATTAAGAGAACAAATAGTGTGCAATGGCTTGAACAAACACGCAGCATTCACCTGCAGTGATAGATTATATATACTATAGCAAGACACACAAGCAGTGCCCCTTTAAGGACATACGGATTAAAGAACGAGACACTTAATACGTGAGTCTTTTATGTTAGTTAGTGTAGAGCATTACATCACGATGTCGTGAAATATCTAGAAGAATAAAAAAATAAATATGCTTAGAAACTTTGAGTAATGACTGATCCACAGCGACAAGCTATGCTACATGGGTTAAACAAAACGCCTACTTTTATTGCCATAGTTAGTATTCAGTAACGTTTTACAACTCCCGCATTTTTAATCTTTTAGATTAACAAAGTTAGTTTGTTTCTGTGCGGATTGGATTCCCGCCGATACGCGGCATTTCGCGGGGTTCGAACCCGAAACTAAG
>JAUTBV010102570.1:0-15604 GCA_032361325.1 Lepetodrilus fucensis | reverse complement strand
AATAGAAATTTAAGAGAACAAGAAATTTAATTGGAGGATGATTTTGGATTTATTTGGCTTGCTACTGATAAAGGATTATATTCATTTGATGGCAATACTCTCACACGTTTTGACAAACTTAAGTCAGGGATGAATAAGCGTAGTTATACGACTTTACTTATAGATAGTGATAACCGTATATGGGCTGGAACCTTTGCTCATGGGTTGATTTGTATTGATAAGACACGTAGTGTAGTGAAAAGATATATCAATATGTTTAGTGATAATTCTTCTATTGCTGATGATAGGATTAAACTGATTTTTGAGGATTACAAAAACAATATTTGGGTCGCTACACATACTACTGGCTTAAATCGATATAACTCGGAGAATGATAGCTTTTCAAGATATTTACCATCTGATTCTTATAACAAAATTGACAAGAGAAATTTAGATGATTTCATTTGTCAAAAACGTGATCCTATTCAAGAAAAGTATGAGTGGATTGGCTCTCTAGCTGGGCTGTTGAGGTTTGATGTTGATAGTAATAAATTTGAAATGTATCATTGTGATGAGACTACTATTACTGATATAAATAGTTTTAATGGACTAGAGAATCAAGTAAGAATTATTAATTTCACTAATGACGGGATGTTTTTAGGTACTTGGGGTGGAGGTATATGTAGATTTGATACTATTGATAAGATATGGGATTGTAATAAATATGAAACTGCATTTCCCGCTGCGCATATTCGTAATAATGTCATTTATGGTTTTATTAATTCTGAGAATGATTATATTCTTTCTTTGTATAATAATGGGACTGTAGTATATGCCCATGATAATAAGTCCATAAATAGAATATCAGCTAATTATTTACATAAGTATTTAGTTGACTCGAAAGCCAGAGAGTGGTACGTATTTAATAGGAATGAATTATATGTAAAAACTGAAAAGAGTAGGACTTTTAAATCTGTTTTTACTGATAAGAATATTAGTTCATTTTTATATGATAAGGATAGTCATCAATATCTTCATGGTACATATGATACATCTCAACTAGTCATTACCGATACTAGAACTCTTAAGACTAAACACATTGATTATAAACCCGTACACGATAATGCCAAAAACTGGATTACAAATATTTATAAAAATTCAAAAGGAGAATTTATTATTCATGAGGTTCGTGATTTATTTGTATTGAAGGATGATAAGCTTTCTTTGTATTTTGATTTGAACTCCTTGTCAGGAGAAGAAAAATTTGTTTCAAAACCAACTCTCAACTCCTTAGTAGATTCTGACAGCGATATATGGATAGGGCATAAGGAGAGTGGCATATTGTATATCAATCCTTTAAAAAAAGAATACAAACAGTACGATGAATCTAATGGTATGCTACATTCAAGTTGGGTATCTTCTTTTTTGGAGGATAAGGATCATCGTATATGGTATGGATCTGAGAAAAATTTGGGATATTTTGATAAAAAGGAAAATAGGTTTTATTATATCGTTGATAGTTTACGAGCTATTAAACAAATAAACTCAATTCATCAAGATGATAATGGTGTGATATGGGTTGGGGAAGAAGGGAATGTATTGAAAATAGAAATAAAAGACAATCACAATTATCACTTATCTACATACAAGTCTCCTGATATGTTGGGGGATAATCTGAAGATTGGCCTAATAGATAGCACTGGTAAATTATGGGGATCTACATCTGCCGGGTTATTTTATTTTGATACCGATAATGAATTGTTTAAGTCATGGGGGAAGAGTTATGGATTTCAGCATATTGTCAGTGTTAGTATGGGAGAGGATGATAGTCTGTTAGTGTGTACAACCAAGGAATTATTGAAAGGGCATCCTAGAGATTTACTAGGGAATATAAATCTATCCAAACTAGAGTTTCGCCGATTGAAGTTGTTTAATAAAGATTATCATGTATGGGATAAACCACTGACAGAGCTAGAAGAGATTAATTTAGATTATAAACAGAATTTCCTGACTATAGAATTTGGTCTGATGGATATATTGAATTCAGAAAATCTGATATTTGAATATCAGATGCATGGGCTGAGAGATGATTGGATATCACTTGGAAACAGGAATTTTGTTGAATTTTCACATCTTAATCCTGGTAGTTATCAGCTTCAAATAAGGCAACTTAGTTTAGGCCAAGATTCCAATTATAGCAAGAAATTAAGAATAAATATACACCCCGCTTTTTGGCAGACTTTGTGGTTTAAGATTATAATATTTGCATCTTTGATTTTAATTGGACTTAGTTATATCGCAAGAAAAAGGATGAAGATGAAGAATGAATTTGATGAGAAATTGAGATTCGAAAAGAAACTTGCAAACGTCGAAATGATGGCACTAAAATCCCAGATGAATCCTCATTTTGTATTTAATTGCCTTAATACGATTAAACTATTTGTTGTAGAAAATAATACTGAAAAAGCGAGTAGATACATCAGTGATTTTGCCAAGTTACTTCGAATGGCTCTCAATAGTTCTCGTATAGATATGACAACATTAGACAAAGAACTTGAATCAGTAAGGCTCTATATGGAACTAGAGAAAATGAGGTTTGAACATAGATTTGATTATAAAATTAGTTGTCCAAAGGGCTTTGATACAAGTGCTTATGAAGTGCCACCTATGTTGATACAACCATTTGTCGAAAATGCAATTAGACATGGATTATTACCCTTGAAATCAACAGGGAAGCTGATAATTGATATACAAAAAGAACCCGAATATCTAATCTATAATATCATAGATAATGGTGTCGGAAGAGCTGCATCTCAAAAAACAAAAGAAAACTGCCAAATTAATCAATCTCTAGGAATGAAAATAACTGAGGATCGTTTGAAACTAATTAAAACCCTCTATGGCATGGAAACATCTATAGATATATACGATTTAGAGACTGATGGTCATGCAAGTGGGACTAAAGTTATTGTGAAAATTCCAATCTTGAGGCATTCATTAGGAGATTAGTGATGTATGACTCATCTTGATTAAATTACAATCAATGATATCATGTTAATTTATTGTAATTCAATTAATCCTAATTCTATTCCATATTAACCTTGCAGTTGCTCATTGTTACCAATTGCTCACTGGCTATTGGTTTTTACTTATAGTTATTATAAACTTGTAACTATTATACAGGCTAAAACTTTAATTATATAAAAATAAATATTTTACTATTATTATGCATTGGACAGAATATCAATGCTCAAAATTTATTTGAAATTCTTGACGTAGATTATATTTCGAGTATTATGTCTAAGCAATTTAGTGGTCAAACCGATAGTACTTGTACGTTAAGGTGTTGTATTGCTAGAACAATAGATAATAACTATAAGAATTATTGCCGACTGTTTAACGAAACAGTTAATTTTAGTTGCTATGTGGATCCTTGATTCACTAAAGTTAGGGTGTAGTTAATTCTACACCCTAATATTTTATCATGACAATACATATAAGAATGACTAGTAAGCTGTACTCAGAGCGTGAGTGACATTGAAATTATTCCTCTTTTTTGATTAGAGAATATTTTTGTCCTAAAAATAATTATCCTCCAACTTTTTGACTTGATTCAACAAACATATTGAGCATATTCAAAATTCTAATCAAAAACAACCTTTCGTTCATTCATGATTGCCATCTACTCACTAGCTATTTTTTTAGGCTAAGTTTTATACTATTTTTATTGCTGAATTTGAGTTCTTCAGTTGTTTGGAGAATTGCATATTTTTAATAGTCAACCCACTCATTATTTAAAATATAAATATTATGAAAAATTTATTATTGATTGCTTTTACTGCATTCTTTTTAGTCTTTTTTACCATTGATACTATGGCTCAAGTTGGTATAGGGACAAGTACCCCCAATGCGTCTGCTGAATTAGATGTAGAGTCTATTACTAAAGGATTGTTAATCCCTAGAATGTTTGGTATTCAACGGAAAACCATTGTTAATCCAGCTACTGGTTTACTTGTATTTCAAACTGATCCTCCAGAAGGTTTATATTATTTTGATGGACAGGACTGGATACAGTTCGTAGATATGAAAACAAGAACTAATAAAATAAATGATCTTATTGATGGTAAATCTGATAATGATGGGTCGGATAACTATTCTTCCTTGTTTTTAGGAAATAAAGCTGGTGAAAATGATGATGGTACAAACAATGAAAATGTAGGAGCAGGATACAATGTAATGACAGCTGTAACTTCGGGACATTCTAATGTTGGTTTGGGCTATAAGTCATTAATGCATGTAGATACTGGATATCAAAACGTAGGGATAGGAGCCTTTTCTATGCAAAACTCTACGAGTGTGAATAATACAGCGGTCGGATATGCATCTCTTAGGTTCAATACGGTAGGGCATGACAACACAACCATCGGTCATAGATCCCTTCGCTCTAATACTTCTGGACATCATAATGTTGCGGCAGGTCTTGATGCCCTCTATGCCAATACCACGGGATACCATAACACTGCATTGGGTTACGAGGCACTTGAAAGCAATGTCAGTATGTTTAATGGTACTGCACTAGGTTATAAAGCTATGAAATATGCCAATAATTCTGTGATGCCGCATGAAAATAGAAGTACCGCTGTAGGTTATGAAGCATTAAGAGGATCTGATAACCCAAGCAATAACAATGGCAACTCTAACTCTGCTTTAGGTTACAAAGCACTTAATATAAATGCAGCTGGCTTTAATAATACTGCTGTTGGTTCTGAGTCATTAAGTTTAAATACTTCTGGATATTTAAATACAGCAGTTGGGTCAAGGTCTTTATTTAGTAATGAGACAGGCGAAGGGAATACAGCTATAGGTAGTAGTACTATACATCAGAACCAATTAGGTCATTACAACACAGCTATTGGTCATTTTTCGATGTATAATAGTACATCGAGTTATAATGTATCCATAGGGGCATTTTCATTAGAGTCTAATATTGCGGGGAATTGTGCTACTGCCATAGGTTATAATGCTATGCGTAATACTTATAATACCATGGTAGAATATGATAATCACAATGTAGCAGTAGGTTATGAGGCACTTAGAGGATCCATAAATCCTTCAAACAATACTGGAAATGAAAATACATCTGTAGGATATAAGTCTATGAAAAATAATAGATCTGGAATTGGTAATGTTGCAATGGGATATTTATCCTTAGTCAATAATAGGGAAGGGCAATGGAATTCAGCTACAGGTTCCTTGTCTTTATCCGAAAACACAACGGGAGATAGTAATACAGCAAATGGATTTAGCACCTTAAAACAAAATACTACAGGAGAATTCAACACTGCTCTTGGAGCATATGCTCTCAATAACAATCAAGCCAATAGCAGATCAGTTGCAATTGGTTTTGAAGCAATGAAAAATGCTGATAATAGAGATGTAGGTGGTCGAATAACTTATAATACGGCGGTTGGATATAGGTCTTTGTTTGGAAGTTTACCTTCAAATAATAATGTAGGAAGATATAATACGGCATTGGGCTTTGAAACCTTAAAAAATAATTCAACTGGATCAAATAATACTGCAATAGGGATGAAATCTTTAACGCTTAATGAATCAGGGTCTGGAAATTCTGCATTTGGGATGGATGCTCTTGCTAGTAATACTATTGGTATTAAGAATACTGCACTAGGTAGAAATGCAATGTTAGATAATTCAGAAGGAGATCTCAATACTGCTATTGGATTTGATGCTCTAAGTACTAATAAGACCAATCATCGGTCAGTAGCCATAGGTAATGAAGCTATGAAATACGCATATAATGGAGTTGCAGGTGAAATTACATATAATACAGCGGTAGGTTATGCCGCACTAAGAGGGAGTAGTACAAGTAACCTGAACTCAGGACGCTATAATACTGCTCTTGGTTACTCCTCATTGCTTAATAACAAACAAGGACATTATAATTGTGCTACTGGTTATCAAGCGTTAAAGAACAATCTTGGAGGTAATGGAAATACTGCAATGGGTAAAAATGCAATGCAGAGCAATGTAAGTGGTGACTATAACACTGCAATAGGTATGGATACTCATTCTGGGGGCAATACCACGAATACAACAAGTATTGGTTATGACGCTGGACACGTAGCAGTTGCAGATAATCGTATCGAAATTGGAAATACTAGTGTGACTTGGATAGGGGGTGAGAAAGTTTGGAGTACTTATAGCGATGCTAGAATTAAGAAAAATGTTCAAAATGATGTTCCTGGACTTGATTTTATAAAGAAATTAAGACCTG
Organism: Lepetodrilus fucensis; assembly: GCA_032361325.1. NCBI lineage: Eukaryota > Metazoa > Mollusca > Gastropoda > Lepetellida > Lepetodrilidae > Lepetodrilus > Lepetodrilus fucensis. The sequence continues at coordinate 9,330 of JAUTBV010102570.1, read as the reverse complement.
TTACTTATAATCTAGATATTCATGAGCAAAATAGATTGATAGCTAGAGGTAAAGATATAAATGAGCATGAATGGGATAGCAAATATGATATTGAAAATGAAACTCAAACTGGGTTTATCGCCCAAGAAGTAGAGCAGGCTGCCAATGAATCAGGATTTGATTTTAGCGGAGTACATAAGGCTAAAGATGATGTAGGAATGTATAGTATTAGCTATGCTACATTTGTTGTGCCTCTTGTAAAGGCAGTACAAGAGTTAACAACTCAATTAGAGGATTCTAAACTAAGTGCCAGTCATGAAATTCAGTTATTGAAAGATCAAAATCAGCAATTAATAGAAAGACTTGATCATATCGAATCACTGATAGAAAAAAAGTAATTATTAGCTTAAAAAACAACTATAAAATAAAAATAAAGTATGAGACATTTATTATTTCTTTTTATTATTTTTCTCCAAATTATACAGATTAAAGCACAAACATGTTTTCCTTTAGGTGTTACTTTTTCAACTCAAGATCAGATAGATAATTTTGCTGCAGATCATCCAGATTGTAATATGATATTGGGACCTTTGATAATTCATGAATCATCTCCTGGAGAAATCACAAATCTGAATGGCTTAAGTCAATTGACTGCCTTGGGGCATGATCTTGTAATTCTGTCGAACACTAATCTTGGTAAACTTGCAGGGTTGGATCACATTACAAGCGTTCCGGGGTCATTAAAAATTATAGGAAATGATGAACTAGATCATTTGCAAAATCTAAAAATTATTACATCGATAGGAGGGGATTTACTAATTCAAGAAAATGATGACCTCAATAATTTAGATGGATTACATCATATAACTCATATTGGAGGTGACTTTTCAATCATTGGGAATGATGATCTGACAAAGATTAATAGATTGGATGATTTAGCAACGATGGGACTGACAAGCAGTATTGTTATTAATAATAATATTGGACTTACTCAAGTTGAGAGTTTTGGGGCATTAGCAAGTATTGATAAGAATCTAGATATTTATAGCAATGATGTACTAACTGATTTGAGCGGATTCAATAATATTAGTTATATTGGAGGTTCATTGTATATTGGTGAAAACAATTCATTAACTAACCTTGACGGATTTGGTAGTTTATCAACAGTCCATTATTTAGATATTTACAATAATGCAAACCTTGTCAATTTAAATGGGTTAGAGAATTTAACATTGATTAAAAAAAGTTTTTTTCTGTACAATAATGATGCAATGTTAAATATTAGTGGATTAAATAACTTGGTTACAATAGCTGAAGTATTCGTTGTCTCTGAAAATGATAATTTGGTATCCTTTGTTGGATTAGATGCATTGTCTTCTTGTAAAGAATTGTTTGTTAAAAATAATAACTCATTGGGTAACTTTAATGGATTGGCATCTTTGACTGAGATAATTGGATTATTTCGTGTAGAAAACTGTTCTATAAATACTTTTGAGGGCTTAGATAACCTTAGTTCAATACAAGGAAGCTTAATTATTAAGGACAATGAGCATCTTAATAACTTGAATGGATTAGAAGGGCTTCAATCAATCTCGGGAACTCTTGGGATTATAGGAAATATTAATCTATTAAATATTGTTGCAGCTCAAAATATAGACCCAAATACGATTTTGTCTATGGGAGTTTATGATGATCTTGTGATAAAAGACAATGTTAGACTTTCTCCTTGTGAAATACAAAATATTTGTAGCTTTCTTAATATTCCAGGTAGAACCAATGATATAAGTAATAATAAGGCTGGATGCAATAATGAAACTGAAGTGTTAAATGCTTGTGATGGACCAGATTGTACCATTTTGTCTGATCCGATAGATGGTGAGACGGATGTTGATATTAATACAGAGTTGACATGGAGTTCCGTCATAAGTGCAAGTGGATATTTGTTGACAGTAGGGACCAGCTCTGGTGGATCTGATATATTAGATAATGTTGATGTTCCAATTGGGGTATCTTATGATCCTGAAGATTTTCCTTGTAATACGGATATTTATGTTACTATTATACCTTATAGTTATGCTGAGGAAGCAATAGGTTGTATGGAAGAAAGTTTTACGACTGAAGATGTTATAGCTTTTGCAGGTTCAGATGTTAATATTTGTAGTGATGGTAATCCTATTCAACTTCAAGCTAGTGGAGGAACTAGCTATAGTTGGACGCCTACAACAGGTTTGGATAATCCTAATATTTCAAATCCTTTGGCATCACCTAGTATGACTACCATTTATACAGTACAAGTAAGTACTGATAATGGGTGTTTTGATACAGATGAGGTTGTAGTTACTGTAAATACTCCTCCTTCTCCAAATACTTCATCCACTGACGAGACTGCTTATAATGCCAATGATGGTACTGCAACTTGTAATCCAATTAATGGAGTAGCTCCTTATATTTTCTCATGGAATAATGGAGAAAATACACAGACTATTGTGAATCTTTCTCCTGGAAATTATGTTGTATCAGTTACGGATGCTATTGGTTGTCAATCAAGTGAAGTAATTTCTGTAGCAGAGTTTATTTGTCCTATTTTAACAATAAATGATAATTTATTTGATATTTCATGCTTTGGTGAATGTGATGGGGTAATACAGATTAGTGGAATGACCAATGGGGTAGCACCATTCACTTACTTATGGTCAAATGGTAGTATTGCTAGTACATTAGGAGGTTTGTGCATGGGAGATTATACGGTGACCGTAACAGATGCTATGAATTGTAGTAAATCAAAATCTTTTAATATTTCAGAACCTACAGAATTATTTGCTAATGCAAGTTCAACCGACGAAACAGCAAATGATGCTAATGATGGGACAGCTACGGCGAATCCATCAGGGGGAATACCACCATATTTCTATTTCTGGAGCAATGGAGCATCTACTCAAACAATTAACGGTCTTGCAGATGGGGATTTTTCAGTGACAGTAACTGATTCAAATGGTTGTATTGATGTCCAAATAGTAGATATCAATGAATTTATATGCCCTGTATTAACTGTCAATAGTACACAACAAGATGTTTCATGCTTTGGCGAATGTGATGCAGGAGTCCAAGTAACGGGAATGACTAATGGAGTAGCACCGTTCTCATATCTCTGGTCTAATGGTGAGAATACAGCTGCTATACAAGGTTTATGCTCAGGAGATTACACAGTGATAGTGACGGATTCCAAAAACTGTAGCCAATCGAAAACCTTTACCATTTCACAACCTACAGAATTATTTGCTAATGCAAGTTCTACTGATGAGACAGCAAATGATGCTAATGATGGGACAGCTACGGCGAATACCTCTGGTGGAACTTTTCCATTTAGTTACGGATGGAGCAACGGATCTTCAACCATAAGTATCGTTAATCTTACTCCAGGAACTTACATCGTGACGGTAACTGATGACAATTTATGTCAAAGTATTGAATCCGTAATAGTACAAGAATTCGAATGCCCTTCTTTATCAATAGTGTCAGATGTAGTTGATGTATCTTGTTTTGAATCATGTGATGGACAAATTTCTATTTCAACTGTCAATAATAGTGTCCAACCATTGACTTATTTTTGGTCAAATGGAGAAAACTCAAGTTCATTAGAAAATCTATGTATTGGAAATTATTCCGTGACAGTGATAGATGCTAGTAATTGTAGTGTTGTTGAAACCTTTGCCATAGCTCAACCAACTGAACTATTAGTTAGTATAGCTTCAACAAATGAAACTGCCATAGATGCCAATGATGGAACAGCTATTGCCAGTCCATCAGGAGGAGTGCCTGGATACACTTATGCATGGAGTAATGGAGAGACTTCACAGTCTATAGACAATCTTGCTCCAGGATCTTATATTGTAACTGTAGTAGATCAAAATGGATGTTCCAAGATAGAAACTATTTCAATAGCAGAATATGGTTGTCAAAATTTGACAATTGATATTAATCAAATAAATGTATCTTGTTTTGAATCATGTAATGGACAAATTGAAATAACAGGAATAACCAATGGTTCTAGTCCTTATACCTATAGTTGGAGTAATGGAAGTAGCGATTCTATAATTCAAAATCTATGCCAAGGAAGTTATAACCTGACAGTGGTTGACTCAAAGGGATGCAATGTGTTTGCTAGCTATATTATCTCAGAGCCTTTATTGTTGAGTGCAAATGCTGGTGCTATACCAGAATCCTCCAATCAAGCTAATGATGGAGTAGTCTTTGTCAATCCATCAGGTGGAACTTGGCCATACACTTATATATGGAGTTCGGGGAGTACGGAAGCTTATGTGTCGGGATTATCGCCTGGTAATTATGTAGTTACTGTTGAGGATTCTCATGCTTGTCAGTCTATAGAAGAAGTTATTGTAGGGAGTTATGCATGTGGTGAATTAAGTATCAATGAGCAAGAAGAAAATGTAAGCTGTTTTGCAGCTTGTGATGGGAGTATTGTGATAAATAGTGTCACAAATGCGATTTCACCACTTACATATATATGGAATAATGGAGAATTAACATCCTCTCTAATAAATCTATGTGAAGGTAATTATTCTGTTACCATTACAGATGCAAATAATTGTACGGTAGCTAAAAACTATACAATAATTCAACCAGATGATATCATCATAAGGGTAGAAGAGATTGTCGATATTAATGGAGATGCGAATGGAAGTATTACACTTACTACAAACGACAATGGAAATTATGTTTTTGAATGGATAGGACCAAATGGTTTTTCTAACCAAAGTGAAAGTATTGAAGATTTAGAAAATGCAGGGTGTTATGTGCTTAGGGTTATAGATGCCTTAACATCTTGCAGTCGGGATACAACTATATGTATCAATGATATCACTTCAAATCAAGATATGAACCTAGTGGAAGATTATATTAATATTTATCCTAATCCAACAGATGGAAATTTTATTATAAATTTTGAAAATTCTACTCCTTTAGCTGCTGAAATTATACTATATGATATCTCAGGAAAATCTTATTTTAAGCTATTCAAATCTAGAAATGAAAATATCTTGAATATAGACTCTTATGAATTAAAAGCAGGTTTATATTTAATTCTGATTGAATTTAGTGATAAATCACGTGTTTACAAAAAAATAGTTGTACAGAAAGGGTAATGAGGAGATAGGATATCTACTGTATCAATCAAATTAACTAATTTAAAATTATATACAAAAAAAAATATTTATGAAAAAGATACATTTATTGATAATTCTTCTTGGGATGACTTGGAGTATGAATGCTCAAGTAGGAATAGGAACAAATAATCCAGATGCTTCTGCAAAGCTGGAAATAAATTCTATGTCCAAAGGCTTGTTGTTGCCTAGAATGTTTGAGTCTCAGAGAGATGCAATTCCTAATCCTGCTTATGGTTTGATAATTTTTCAAATGAATAATAATCCCGGGTTTTACTATTTTAATGGATTCAATTGGCTTAAGCTAATAAGCACTGAACTTATCAAATTAGATGATCTCACTGATGCTAAATCTGATAATGATGGTTCTCAAGATGGTTCCTCAATTTTTATAGGCATAGAATCAGGTCAAGATGATGATAGCACTGATAATAAAAATACAGGAATTGGATATTTTTCATTAAGAAAAAATATTTCAGGAGAGGCAAATGTAGGCATAGGCCACAGTTCTTTGACTAGAAACACAATCGGTTCGAACAATTCAGCCGTGGGTTATAAGGCGTTGTGTCTAAATGAGATAGGAATGAATAATTCTGCTTTTGGGGGACAATCATTACAAAACAGTACAGGAGATGATAATACTGCAATCGGAAATTTAGCATTAAATAAAAATCAAAATGGTAGTAGAAATTCAGCTATTGGATCTTATGCATTAGAAAATACAAAACATAGTGGGAATACTGGATGTGGTTTTTATTCACTTAATGCAAATGTAAGGGGAGATGAAAATACTGCCGTTGGTTTATATGCATTACAAGCTAATCATAATGGGAATTATGGTGTTGCAATTGGTGCTTACGCTATGTCTTTTACTAATAATTCAAATGCAAGTTTTGAAAATACGAATATTGCTATCGGTTATTCAGCTCTGAAAGGAAGCGATACACCAAATAATAATACTGGACTTTCCAATACTGTTGTTGGTTTCAAAGCAATGGAGAGGAATAGCTCTGGCCATGGCAATGTAGCTATAGGGACCAAAGTATTGACAAATAATACTGTGGGGGATAATAATGTAGTTATTGGATCTCAGGCACTTGAAAACAATACTGAGGGGGATTTTAGTATTTCCATTGGGAGTTTTGCCCTTTCAGATAATACCAATGGAGACTCCAATATTGGAATAGGTTATGATGCACTCAAAAATAATAAAGCAAATAGCGGGTCGATTGCCTTAGGATTTCAAGCTATGCAATATGCTGATGATAGAGTCAATGGTAGAAATACCTATAATACAGCTCTCGGGTATAAGGCATTGAGAGGTAGTTCTACACCTAGCAATAATACAGGTCAATATAATATGGCATTTGGTTATGAGGCATTAACCCAAAATACCTCTGGACTGAAAAATATTGCAATGGGGCAGGAATCTTTGACAGATAATACTACAGGAGATTTGAATACAGCTATTGGCGGTTATACTTTGTATACCAATGTTGCCAATAAACGTTCAGTTGCATTTGGCTATGAAGCTATGAAATATGCAGACAATAGAGATACGGATGGTCGAATTACTTATAATACTGCTATTGGTTATGCAGCTCTACGTGGAATAGATGGATTTTCTAATGATGGTAGATGGAATACAGCTGTAGGTTATTCTGCTCTACTTGTTAATAATAGGGGATATGGAAATACAGCATTGGGATTTGAGGCATTAAAAAGCAATAAATGGGGAGATTACAATACTGCGCTAGGTAAAAATGCCTCGTCTAATTTATCGAATAATATTAATAATACTACATCTATAGGTTATAATGCCGAGCCAGATGCATCTAATAAGGTTAAAATAGGTAATAATAGTGTGACTTGGATTGGAGGTGCTGTGCCATGGTCTCCTGCCTCTGATGCAAGAATGAAAAACAATATCCAGGAAGATGTAGTCGGTCTAGAATTTATCAAGCAACTCCGTCCTGTAACTTATTATTTGGACAAAGATAAGATGGATGCAATAATGGGTGTTACCGATAATAGTGAGTATCCCGAAAAATACGAAATCAATACCATCAAGCAAAGTGGATTCCTAGCACAAGAAGTCGAAGTAGCAGCAGAGCAAGCAGGATATGATTTTAGTGCTGTGTCAAAGCCTAAAAATGATAAGCAATATTATAGCCTTTCTTATTCTACTTTTGTAGTTCCTCTAGTTAAGGCAGTTCAGGAATTATCAGAGCAAAATGCTCAATTGAAAATAGAAGCATTACAAAAGCAAGATGATATTCAATCATTGAAAGAACGATTAGATGCTTTAGAAAAAATTGTTAATAAGTAAGTGTTTTATATTGTAATAGTGTATAAAATTGTGTTAATGTAATTCAACTTTTTGATAGCCTCAAGTTTCTAGCTTGGGGCTATTTTATTATATACGAAATATTGTAAGCTAAAATATTATTTTGTGCTCCCAATAGAATCACTCATCATTTTATATAATATCATTAGTTGAGGTTGGTCCTTAAGCAGTTCTAGATGTTTCTCAATGGTGCTCTGGTCTCCTCTGATAGCAGGACCTGTTTGTAGTACAGAAGGTTTATTGTCCTTGAGTCTGTCGATAGTCTCATTGAGGATAGGAAGAAATATATCAAATGGTAGTTGATTAGCTGATAGATATCTATCTGACAAACTGTATATATGATTAGTGAAATTATTTAGAACAACTGCCATCATATGAAGTTTTTCTCGTTCGATATCATTTACAGTTTTTATGTAGTTCGATAGGGTAGAGGCTAGTTTCTTAAGTGAATGTTTAGCAAAATGGGTGTTTGCTGTGATGCAAATTGGGATATTTGACCAATCTATTTTTTTATCTTTTATGATGCTCTGTATAGGCCAGAATACTCCATAGTTGTCAGCAATAGAATCAAATACTGAAGAAGAAACACTTCCAGAGCAATGAACTATAGTTTGATGAGGAGATAGTTTGAAAGGCCAATTCTTTACAATATCAGATATTGCATCATCATTTACTATGACAAAATAGAGAGAGGCATCTCTATCGATATTCTCCAATCGCTCTACTATGTCAAATTTGTTTTTATACTTTTTACTAAGTCCTTTCTTATCAGACCTGCTCAATACTTGATCCAATGGTATTTCATGCTGGATAAAAAGATCTATTAACTGGGAAGCTAGATTTCCTGAGCCAATGATGGTAATGCTATCTTTTATATGTTTTTTGGATACAGACATAGTATATATGGCTCAAATTACAAAGAAAGAGCATAATCCTATACAGAACTATGCTCTTTTTTATTATTTACTAATAGTAGGAATTATTATTCTTCCTCTTTAGCAGCCGCTTTTACATTAGCAGCACCAGTATCTTTACCCATAGGTATAATACTTACGAAAGTTCTATTTTTTCTTCCTTTTTTGAATGAAACATGTCCTTCTACTTGAGCATGAACAGTGTGGTCTCTTCCGATATAAACATTCTCACCCAAGTGAAACTTAGTTCCTCTTTGTCTGATAATGATATTACCTGCTTTGGCATATTGACCACCAAAAAGTTTCACTCCTAATCTTTTACTATTACTATCTCTTCCGTTATCCGTACTACCGACTCCTTTTTTATGTGCCATGATTTTTAATTTTTGTTCTTAATTTTAAAAATTGTATTTTGGTTTTCAAAAAAACGATATCTATGCGTTGATAGAATCTATTTTGATTTTAGTGAATGCCTGTCTATGACCATTTTTCACTTTGTATCCTTTTCTTCTCTTCTTTTTGAAGACAATAACTTTATCTCCTTTTTGATGATTAAGCACGGTTGCACCAACTTTTGCTGAACCTATTGTAGGATTTCCTATGGTTGTATTACCATCATTATGTACTAAAAGTACATCATCGAAAGAAAGCTTATCACCTTCTTTTGCATCTTGCTGGTGGACGAAAATCTCTTGACCTTCTTCGACTTTAAACTGTTGACCAGCTATGCTAACTATTGCAAACATGTGTTAAAATTTTATATGATTCATTCAAAATGACTGCAAAGATACTATAATTATTCAATTATACAGTTCTTGAGCCTGATTTTTTTTATAATATTTTTTTACTTGATTTCATAACAGTTGCTCTAGCAGTTCTCGCTGGAGCAAATCCTTTTGAGCACTGATTT
>JAUTBV010102559.1:0-15605 GCA_032361325.1 Lepetodrilus fucensis | reverse complement strand
CAAGTGAATGTACTTTGCAGTTGTAGCTAAGAACTAGTCCAACACAACCATAAACATCTGTGATATTATGCCTTTAAGCGACCGGACTAAAAACAAATGCAATATATTGAAACATTTATTAAGTATTGTTGTTTTCTCTTTCTTCATATGACTAACCCAGACATATTTTTCATTCATTCAATCAGTGCAATCTTACATTGTAAACATAAACACAGGTTTGTATTTATAAACACATGAGCTAATATTTCCCTGGTTTACGGATCTTTCTGTGATAATTTTGGCTCAGTCAAAAATATATATAAATAGAACTTGATATTTTGGCAAGTTGCCCAGGTCTATGTGTAGTCATAATAGACTTGTATTTGAGGATGGGTCCAAATTTAAAAATAATTTATGATTGTAGATTGTGAATAGTCGGTTGACAGAAAATAAATATAGTTGATCAATATATTTGTCAAGAATTGTTATAAACACCAGATTTGAATGCTTGTCAAAAGCAGTAATTGTTATAAACTATACTTAAATTATACATATTTACCAGCATGCCATCAAATCAGCTTCGACTTTTTGTCAGCCATTGCCTCCCAATCATGGTTCATGTTCAATGACAGTTTATACAAGTGTTATTTGACCATTTATTATTATAATGTTTTAAAGGTGCTAGTACACTGTCGGCAGAATATAATAAAAATAATTATTTTTATTTTCTCAAATGGAAAATGTTGGGTCGGCAGATCTGTAAACCAGGGAATAAAATAACTATGGCATTATACTTAAAAATAGAACGTTCAATTTAAAAATAATTAATATTGTATTATTTCAATATGAAAATGTCTGATGAAACTTACAAGTGTACGAGTATACATGAGTGACTGAATATGGAGTTTAACGTCGCTGCGGGAATCGTTCACCCATTTGCAATGAGTATACATGTATACCATGAGAATAATATATGGAATGCTTGTATTTATGTGTATGTATTTGTGCTTTAATTAATCTTAATTGATTTATGTGTATCAAGCATAAATATTATATACCAACAAAATGTTTACAACATGCTATACAATTTATTTTTGTACTCATGTATTAATATATAAAACTATATGTTGCATTATATTTATTAGAGAAACTAATTTAGGCACCCCGTGATCCCACCCTAAATCTCTTTGAATAGGGGGACATGGTGAACTTAAATCTTCCATGAGCAATGGTATATTTACATTCCACATCAAACATTGTTTAACATTTTTGACAGAATATATAAATATATATTCTAAATAATAAATAAACTTAACAATTTTCAGAACATCATGATCTTGTCAACAATAATGACACCATGAGGAAATAAGACTTAAATAAGACATTATTAATATGATCCAATATATATTCTCATGAATTATTTCTTACAGATTGCATTCAACATGGTAATATATATTTCTATCAATAAATAACCTAACAAAGTAGTACTAATATATATGCATATACAAAAAACAAATCCAGTTTTTTTTTTATTATACAATTATGCAGCAGCTTTGGAAATATAAATAACAAAATAAATTTAGGGCTCGGACATATTTTTCTGGGAAACCTTGGGTAATCTTGTACCATTCTTTTTCCAATGTGTCTGCACATTTTCCAAAACCTGTAGCCTGTAGATGTTTGGAAATTAATAAATGTCCAAAAAGGCCCTTAGTATTATATACTGGTATTTAAATATACATGCTATCTAAATTCATTCTTCCTCGGTCTGCATCCAATCTCTTGCTGTGAATATTTCGGCGCAAATACTGAAAGATATTTTCTTCTCTCACTCAACCATCCAACATCATGTGTTCGATTTCTTGAAACAAATTCCAAGTCACTAAAATGACTTGTTGCATTTCTCAACAACAAAATATCGCTTTCAATTTTTAACTGAAAACTGAGTTTTAAATTCAGTTGTTCTGAATCTTTTTCTCTCGAGAAATCTAGGCCTGGACATACATCTCTCATCCTATTTTGAATCTCTTCTCTTGTTGCTCGCTGTGTGTCGAAATCAGTCACGTATTGCATCTTATAGGCTATATAACTAGATATGACGACATGTCACTTCCAGCTGTCATGAGTACCGACGTCCACTTTTTGCACAAGAGAGCTGAATAGTTTGCCAGTTACCGGACACACATATTTGTTCTTGGCACAATGCACGTGAGTCACAATGCCGTTGGGATATCGTACGAACATAGGCTCACTGAAAGCTCGATTGCACACTGCACACATTCTGAAAAGACGAAACAAAATGCGCATTAAATAAATATCAAACAAAGAGAAAAATTGAGAGAGAAAAATATCTCAATATCTAAAATGTACACATTATTATTATTAGTAGTAGTAGTAGTAGTACAGTTATTTCCTGTGTATAATACGCACTTTTTATCCCCCCCCCCCCCCACACTGATCTCTCACACGGGGGTGCGTGATATATAAGAGCACAAACTTCTAAAAAATAAATCAAGACTTGATCTAAGCACTGACTACTATGGATACAAACTGCATTGCCAAGGTTCAGACAGCGCATACTCAGAAAGGTAACGTTCACGAACATTGATGCCGGACAGGATTTGAACCGACATCAATCCAATGCTTGGACTAACCTGTCATCATTCACTACAACGGGGTCCCTCTGAAGCTCAATACAGATCTGTTTGACGTTGAGGTTCTCTCCCCTGGCCATCATGCGCTCGATGTGGGTCATCCTACTGCAATGGACGCTCTGTCTGACCGCCCGCGTCAGGAACTGAGACAACAGACCTACAGACCAGTGGTCAGGCAGCAGATGTAAAACCTGCACAACAGATAAAGTTAAAAAAAAAGAGTTAGGGTGTCCGGTGAGTGAGTGAATATTGAGTTTAACGTCGCTGCGGGAATCTTTCACCATTTGCGACGATAGGGTGTCCGGTTCCAGGATCCTAATAGAATACTAATAGAATACTAACAGGATCCTAACAGAATACTAACAAGATCCTAACAGAATACTAACATGATCCTAACAGAATACTAACAGGATCCTAACAGAATACTAACAGGATCCTAACAGGATACTAACAGGATCCTAACAGAATACTAACAGGATCCTAACAGGACCCTGGCAGTACATTTTGACCTCAGCGTATCCAGATTTATTATTGATTATCCACAATAGGGTAGTGCTCCTTTCTAATGTTCTGTCATATGTCCTGTACATGTTCTGTTCTTTAGAATGGAGTGAGTAAGCACAGCACAGAGTAATACCAGTGGCAGCCATGTTGGATTGTGTACTGTGCCGTCTACACCACCTATTTCGCCGGTACATGTCCCGGACACTCAGAACACTGTGCGGCGTTGCTCCTTTGTAACCGCACATGTCCCAGACAGAAAGTACAGACAGAACAGCTAGAAAGGAGCATGGTCTAGGTGTCGTGGTCCAGACACTCAACTTTATTTTTGCTGTGTATAAAAGGCTTTATTATGTCAAAGTGGAACACTAGAAAGTATAGTCAACTTGGAAGTAAAAACTAGAAACATACCTTTATTGTATCAAAGTCTGCCACGTTGCTATTCAATAATGCCATAGCGGGTGCCACTAACTGATCCTTGCGACTGGAAAAGAAAATCAGAACTTTAGTGACAAACTCAAGAATTTATAGATAATACTGATGAATTTTAAAATAGATATAATTTTCTATTAATTTAAACAACTACCCTAGGTAAAGGACATTATAAATTCCTGGTCAAATCAATAGGAACACTAGTAACGTTTTGATTTTTGAAATAAAGGCAGTCTTTAATAACAATGGCGGACTAACACCAAGAAGGATAACTCTGTACCAAAATGGTGGACTAACACCATGAATGATAACTCTGTACCAAAATGGGGGACTAACACTAAGAAGGATAACTCTGTACCAAAATGGCGAACAAGAAGGATAACTCTGCACATACTCATGGCTGGGGTCCAGATAGACGCTGAGGAGGATGTGGAACAGACGTTTTCGGTACGCCGGTTCCTTGCCATCGCTGTTCACCAGGCAGTAATTCTCCGCAGCGCCGAAATCCTTCAGTTTATGGACCAGGATCCGCAGCGCTTTGTCGTGTTCTTCCAACTATCAGCATATGAGAAAAGCGAGTGAGCTACTGTCTTACATCAGCGGGAATCTTTCACCCATACGTGACGATCACGAAGAAATTAGAAAATTGGTCGAGAATTTGATACAAACTGAAGGCATTTAACATTATTTTATGATTGTATTTGAAAATTATAAAAATATGCATCCAAATATTAATAATAAAAATAACTAGGAAAAAAAGTCTTTAAATTGCCTCCAGGACTAGTACTAATTGAAATGTAGTCTGTATCCTTTACAATTTCTTTTGAGAATATTATGATTTTTGTTTACAACACATTAGATTCAATGAATCAAAAAATGATCAAATGACTTACTTTTTTTTAATTAAATGTATTATCAAACATCATAAATTTTCAATTACTGGTATGCGCAACATTTACAGAAAAAGAAAACATTCCTGGCTTACTCCCAAGCACAAATATGACCTAGTAGATTTGGGCAAATAACACTACTATAGTCTCACCTTCCCGTACAATATTGCACACTCTGCATGCATGTCTGTCTCCTTGGCCTTGCCCAATATCAACTGTACTCGGTATAATTTGGAGATTTGAAGCATTTGTCGTAATTTTGATCTGCAACAACAACAACAAAATACTGGTATTAGAAACTGAATGTCTACCTGGTAGGACGAGATATTTGAAGCATGGATTTGCCGCATAATAAAATTAATGTGCATACTATTATTATAAGGAATATTTCCTTTCATAATATCATAAGGATTGGTGGGTGACATTTTCTTTTAGTGTCAGGGTAAATTACACGTACCTAGCTTTGTCTATTTCTTCCTTTTTAACATTGTTGGTTTTCATAAGTTTGAGGACTGCATCCAAATATAATACTGCTAGATGGGTGTGGTATTTCTCTTTCTGCAAAACACAAGATCAACAAAGTTCTCATGAATTTTACTGGGTGCAAGTTACAAGTCGTAAGAATATTTTATTTCTAACATGAATAATTATAATGTTTTCCAGCTATAGCAAAATGTCATATCAATTTCAAATTTCCATTGTCTTCATCATATTGAACCATAATAACTTTCAAGTTTATTTTGCTCATATTTGATCAGTCAGTTTATGACAGAATGAAACTTGCAACAGCTGAAGCATATAGTGTTGCAATATACACGAGAAAGCACAGGCTAGTACCGACTAGTAATTAAATAGCTAGAAATTATTCTGAATATTAAATGGTAAATGGTCCTCAAAGAATTCAACAAAACTGTTTGACTGCATGTACATTTGACTGTTTGTAGCACAGTGGTAGAACATTTGAACTTCGCCGCCAAAGGTCCCGCATTCAAACCACACCCCCGTGAAAGTTACATTTCTGACGTGATATTGATAGGATGAGCTGTCTGTAGAGTGGCAATGCAGATAGTATCCTTGATCTGTCAGTACCAGCTGGTGCTCGCAGGTTTACTGCAACATTCAGTGCGACAGATGTTGCGGGTTTCCTCCTGCCCTAAACTGACAAATAAATTTAAAAAACAACAACAAAAATCACTGGATGGCAAATCAGTTCCTACCTCCAGCTTCTTCTGAAAGACCAGGTATTCTAGATAGATGATGACGGCTTGTGGGAAGCGATGGAGGTAGTCTATGACAGTGTCAGGGCGCAGTCTCTCCGTCTGAAGCTCACCAGCGGGCCGATCTATGAACACCTGAAAAGAAATCCCCATAAAAAAACAAAATGTAAACCAAAAGCCCAATATGATCAGGGATAGAAATTAACACTAACCCACTAGCCTGGGCCATTTCTCAAGGGCTAGTAGAAATTCATAACATTAGTTATTTGCATTATTATTTGGTCTTGGAAGTTTTAAAGTTAGTTTCTATCACTGAATGTACTATATGCAATACTCAGTAGCCACTTTTATGGACAACTAAATTTAGCATTATTTTATTTTAACCACAAAAAAAAAAGAATTTCCAAAAGTCTACTCTTTAAAAATGCATTAGAAGAATTGCACCAGATTCTTCAAGTCATGCATTGAAATATACGAGAAAACTTCCATATCTGCTCACCATTAATTTATCTTGTTGGGGACATATTAGTAGACTACTTGGGGAAAATCAAAGGTAAATAAAAAGGAGAAAATTAATCACCTGGACTCCCTTCTCCTCGTCCTTCTCTAGCGTCCAGTCGACGTACTTCCACACGATCTCGTGGTCACTCAGACTGTGAACAGAGACAGCGTCAATACACAAGAAATTCCAAATTCCGTTGATATTTTTTTTCGCCCCACCACAGTAATTATTATGTGTCTATACTGATACATCACAGGACTACACCATGTTGCTGACCAACAGACCAACTGGCCAAGACCAGAACAAGTCATCTTAAACCACACCCTGCTACATATGTACCAAACTCAGTCTCAACAGTTAACTGAAAACTACATCTCGTGAAAAGAAAACCAGTTATAAACTGAGTTCTGAGATGTTCTTTTGTTGTTGTTTTGAATACATCATATTCGAGGACAGAAACTCACTTTGCGAGATATTCTATAATAAAATCAAGCCCAGGGAAGTCATCATCTGTTAGTGTACCATCGACCAATCTGAAAACAGAAAGTGAAAATATTGTAGACATTTTAAAACATTTATTGTAAGTAAGAAAAAGCATATTTCGATTATCTCCCTTTATCGTGAAGAATACTGGGTGTGTTTGTGGAGGCGACACTAGCGTCGGGCCAACGCATGCGCAGTCGATGTAACTCTCAGGTTGTAAACAAATCTGCACTTTCTTTGCCTTGCCAGGCAAGGTGTGCCGGGTGCCGTTTGAGTTACATGTACTTTTCGGCGGCTAGATTACTTCGGCGTTTTCGATTATATTATCCTCGTTGTTGGATAAATTCATGACTTCACCACACACTCTGAAAACGATCCGCAGCGTTCTATTTAGAAATCTTTGTGCTCAGAGTCCCCTTATTTATGCACGCGCAAAGCGGCGTACGCTGGCAAATTAATCGAGCAGCACTGTCGACCCGACACTAGTGTCAAACGCCCCGCCCCCTGTCTTTCAGTAGGGAGAGAGATAGCATCAGAAACAGAAATTAACCTATTATACAAACCCTATTGCATCTCCATATTGGTTCAAGAATAATGCATCTGGCATAAATAATTTAGTAAAAGCTCCAAATTTGTTACCCCTAAAAATATATAAATGATACTTTTTTAAATAAAAATTTGCAGCTAAATTGAATATAATGAATTAACAAGGAGCATGACAGTACTTTCAGGCATAACAGATGATTGTGATTTCAGTAGAAAACAAGTCCGGTGCCTGTAAATAAATCGACCCCAGGACAAATAAATCAGCAGATTTCTGTGGATCTGCAGAAAATTGTCATGTCTGTTAACTTACTTTGTCCAGATGCCAAGAGCCTTGTCGTGTTCTCCGTGACACTTGTACAACAATCCAAGCGCGTGGTACCGGAAGAATTTCTCCAAACTCTCTGCGCAGTCCCCAAGGTCGCAGCTTGAGTCCACAGCTATCAGGGGAATTAACTCTGGCGAGTTTACCTCTGCATACAGTCGTAGTAGTACGCAGTCGATCAGCTAGGTCATACAGAAATGGTCATACAGAAAACCCATAGATTTGCCATGAAACATGTTAGCCAGTTTTGTTTTTCGTGAGGTACGGTAATTCTTGCAAATCTTTTCGAGCTGACATTAAATCTTTGTATACATTGCTATCAAGGCATAATTAAATGAAGAGAGAAGTGAGATAGTTTTTGTTTTACATTGCAGCAGTAATCTATCACCCATATGCAACAAATGGATCCTGGAAGTTATCTGAAATAAATATTGCTTTAAGAAAATTAACAAAGAAAACTTATAACCTGTATTGCAATGATAAAATAACTCCACATCATTTCTCACCTGTTTTAAGCCGATCGCCTGTTTCGTTCCTTTGATTTCTTCCAAATAGCACCGTAAGAAATGTTTATATTCTGGTATCAAGTTGTCATCTCCCTTGGTCAGCTGGTGGATATCTGCTATTTCGTGTAGAGGAGGGACAGATCGAATGAAGCTGACACTAGCTGGCATCAGATGAGGGTAGAGGCAAATTAACTGGAAGAGGACATAAGAATCATTGAGTGAGAGATTTGCTTTACATTACATCAAGAATCTTTCACACATATGTGACAAATTCTGAAGTAGAATATCTATTTCAATAATTTCAGGAATCTTGTGGAATTAAAATATTTTATAATTTTTGTTTAATTTTCAAGATTCTTTATTTATATGATTTAAACATATTTAAAAAAAATATTCTAAAATATCTTAAATTTATTATTAAAAAAAGATAATAAATAGCTAGATTATGAAACTATTTGCTGCAGAGATGTGATGGGTGAGTCTATTTTCCTACCTCTTTGATGTCCACCTGTCCCTCCCTAAACAGTTCAGTGGCTTCTTCCCAATGCTGCTGTGAGAACTCTATAAAACCCGCTTGTTGTTGAATTCGATGATACATCTGAAATAAAACGTCAAAGCTAATTTATAAAATAAATCATAAGTTTTTAAATATATATTTTTTTAAATGGTGCAAATTTTAACCAGTACTTTCTTAGATATGGTGTTATTCTGTAGCATATTAAGATCTGACACTACTAGAAACAAACTATTACACATAATGTAAAATACATTGATATTTAACTCTTACTAGGAATTATCTCCCTTTGTTACAACAGTGACCCTCTACCTACTGGATTATGCAGTCACTGCTCTTTAGGGCATCGCCGGTTACATTCAGCATGGAGGGGGTTAATAATTACATTTTTATAAGAATGTACAAAATTTCAAAAATACCGTTAAGAATTTATCTCTGCTCAGTCCTGTTTTGGTTGCATTTTTGGCCAATTCCAAAGCTTCCTTTACTCTCTGATCTACCAGCAATGCCTGAATCTGAAAAATAAATCAAGAACAAAAATTCAAATAATAATTAAGAAATTGAGTATGGTCTACCCAAGTGATCGAAATTAACACTAGCCCAGGCCATTTCTCTCAATGCTAAAGTTATCCAAAAGACTAGTAGAAATTCATAACATTTGTTATTTATATCACTATACAAGCTAGTAGGTTTAAAAGTTAATTTCTATTGCAGTCTAATGTAAATCCAAGATTACAAGAATTCTACCTAGATTCGCTACTTAAAGATTGCAGCACTACGACTATGATGTGATGCGACGCTACGATGGAATACCTGTGGACCGTGATGAACTCGTCATTCATGGTAAGGATGTAGAGGTGGACATAGTCAACACTGTTTTTAGTTTTAGTTTCTATCACTGCTACCCTATTATACATACTGCATTACAGCACAGTTCTGCCCTAAACCAGTGTAGCTAAAGTACGAGTACCTGTTTCTCGAAAGCCACCGGAACCAGGGAGTATATTTCTCTCCCCGAGGCGACGAACAGTCGGCCGTCGTAGTCCCCGATACAGACACCACCCTGGAAGGGGATCGCTTGCTTCTGCTGCTGATCCAGGATGCTACCAAATAAGGAGATGTTACCATGATTACAAGATTTTCGGTGAACAATAGTGCTGCTTGGTTACTCTGCCGGCATACGCCGCTTCGCGCGTGCATAAATAAGGGTGTTTCCGATTTTGTTGTCGGAGCACAAGGATTTCTAAATAGAACAGATCGTTGTCGGAGTGTGTAGTGACATCATGAATTTATACGACAACGAGGATAATATAATTGAAAATGCCCAAGCTTGCAGGGCAAGGCAAAATAAGCACAGTTAATAAGTTTCATATAATCGGCAACACTTTCACAGTATATAATTAGAAAATCAAACTTATAAGAATTCTACTTAGATTCGCTACGATGTGACGTGAAGCTACGACAACATACCTGTGGACCGTGATGAACTCGTCGTTCATAGCAAGGATGTAGGGGTGGACATAGCTGACGCTGACCAGGTTCTCTGACCACTGCATGGGTGGACGCTGTGAGATTCCGGCCGATGTCACAAACATCCCCAACGCACTCGGACCTGACAGCAGGAACTCGTCCTGTAGAACAACAAAGCTTGTGAAGAAATCCGAGTGGTTTGAGTTGAGAGAATTATTGTTTTACCTCACAGTGGGAATCTTATCCATACTTAAGAGTTGAGAGGGTTTAAGAATGCAAAAACTACCCATTGACCAGAGAAATAACATGTAGCGATTTGAGCATGATTTCGAGGCTCTATTTCATAAAATAACCTTTGTCATCTTTATGTCACCATTTTTTACACTTTCATTTTTTTTAAATTTATTTTCTTAAACAATATTTATTGGATCCACAAACAGCCAACTTAATGGCTATCTGAGTTTGAGTTAAGATGAGATGGACACATGAATGATAACCTTGATGCGCTTTGAATGGCAGCTCGGGTTGTATACTCCCCAGGGAGTTGAGAATGCATTTGAGTGCACATATCCGTTGACCGGGGTAATAAGCGCATTTGAGTAGTTATTCTGGATTTTTGCACTATAGAAATGTATGTTAATAATAAATGAGATAAGAAAACAAAAAAACAATGCCTACCTTGCTGATTCTTTTGACAATGGGCCGCATCTGCTCGTTGTCATACGGGAACAGATCCTGTGTAGTGCTGCTGTCAGAGTTGATCATCAGGTACTGCGAGGTCAAGGCTGCGCATATGTAAGCCCCGTCCACGCCCTGAAAATGCATGATACATTACAGGTAATCCTCTATAACACAGGCTGCACCTCCTAAAACATACGCTACTGGCCCTGGAATAGTATGGCTGTTTGACAGAGGTCTGACCTCTGTAGGTTAAGATGAATAAATCTAAAGTAACAGGTCATAGTTTGAACCATTTAAGAAGCAACTTGGTCGAAATAGCGATGAATGTTGCAGTAAACCTACGAGCACTGGTATGATATGACCAAGAATGATATCTGCATTGCCACTCTACAGACAGCGCATCTTATCAATATTGTGTCAAAGAGGTAACTATTAGGGGTGTCACGATTCACCGATGCATCAGTGCATCACGATTTTACCTCTTATATCGTGATACGTGATCATTTTAATCGATTTTTAAATACATGTTCAGATCAATTTGTTTTAACAATATTCCTGATTTTAACAGGTTATTTCCAATCTTATCGAGTTTAAAGTTAGATTTCAGTATTTTTCACAAGGATTTTAAGTGTTTTGTTAACAAAACATATTGTTTGCAAATGTTCTCTTCATGACTGACTTATTTGTACTGGATATTTTAAGAAACAATGACCTTTATATAGCATGATTACTGAAAATTTGACCAAAGTTCTTTAAAAATTAATCGCGATACGTATCGTATCGTGAGCCTGGTATCGTGATACGCATAGATACGTGAGATAGGCAAATAGTGACACCCCTAGTAACTATTGTGAACATTGATGGGATTTGAACTTGGGACCTTTGGGCCTACCATTGTACTACCACCCGCTACACATGCATACTTACAATAGTGACAGCAGGTTCTGGAAGGTTGACGTCACGTAGGTGGATCAGTCGGTCCTCGGTCACCGTGAACAGCTGAAGCTGCTTCTTCTTTAAGGCGACACAGATCTGAAATTACACGTGTTGTTTTAAAACGTTCTCATATAGTTAAAGGATCCCGGAATTTTTTTCTGAAATAAATATGCCTCTGTGAACTTGTTATTTTGTGTGTGTGTGTGATTGTGTTTATTTTAAAAACAATATTTACGAATTGTTGATGTTGAACTGGGTGTTAGAACGGCTTTCATGATTAGTTCACTATATAACGGCTTTTCAGTTTAGGACAGGTGGGAACCTGCAAAATTCATAGCGCTGAATGTTGCAGTAAACCTGCGAGCACCTGCTGGTACTGACAAGCCAAGGATAACTGTATTGCCACTCTACAGACAGTGCATCCTATCACTATCGCGTCAGAAACGGAACATTTACGGACATTGATACCGGGGCCTCCAGGACAGGATTTGAACCCGGGTTCTTTGCCCTGGTCCAATGTTCTACCATACTAGCTCATGCTACAACCTGCATCTGCGGGATTAAACTTTGAACCAAAATCTGAGGGTCAACCACTGTTCTACAGTACTACCATGTCTGCTATTACACTTAACAGCTTTGAACAATACAAAAGATGTACAATTTACCTCGATACTGAATGGATTTGTTCGTAGGGGGTTCTGGTTGAGACAGAACGAGGCGACCCCTTTGATCTTTGCTCCGCTCATGATGGGCTGAAACAATGCACAGGACATAGTATCTTAAGTTCAAGGTATATTTTTACCAGGGATAGAAATTAACACTAGCCTGCTAGCCTGGGCTAGTAGAAATTCATCCCGCCCCATATTATCACTTAAGAAAGACAGCTCGCTTTGAGCATTATCATTGACAAAACTATCATTAGTATTGATGACAGTGTATTGATCTTAGGGAAGTATGGATACTCAAATATATGCATCTTTGCCGCAGACTGCCACTTACATTAACCCAATATCCAGTGCATAAAACTCCAGCAATGTCACTGCCAGATATGAGGACTGGTTAAGTCTGAGAAATTACCTGTCCTCATACATGTTGGCCAGTGAATGATTATATACATCTTAAAAAAACCAACAGAAAACAGCACGACATGCAAGGTAAAAACGTTACCAGTCCTCGCTGAAAATAACCCGTCACGGGTGTGCGGACCGGCTCTATTTCGAACACTGAGATATCTGCTGTAAAGTGAGATGTTTACCCTATGAAATCCAAATATTAAAATTTAGTTTTCATTGACTTTTACCATGTTTATCAATATATAAACTATGCGGCCTAAGTTAGCGGTGTAGTGGCAAGTTAGCCGGATAAGGGTTAATTAAATACCTCCAAGTCAAACATGTTGAGCAGAGTCAGAATATTATCACAAATGATCAAGATCCGATTCAGTGCTGAAGCCCCTTGGATTTGACTGATTGGTTTCTTCTGAAAACAAACAAATTATTGAAACTGAAAAATAAGATGGTTTAAAGGCATAAAATCACAGATTAAGTTGTCATTTTGGACCGAATTGTAGTTAAAAATGCAAAGTAAATAATCTTAGGATGCATATAATCGGTTGTTATACCTCCAAATATATTTTTACCACTGTATAATAGATAAAATTCCATTGCAGTTTACACTTCCCATATAACAAAATCACACTAAATAAAGTTTCATAATTTCAGGTCCTGGTGTTTCATCTAGATATACATGTTATAATAAAATTGGAGGCGTCCGTCTTACCAAAGCTAGATACTTGTGTCCCTGTTTCTCACTGTGAAACGTCACTCTACCAGAGGGTGAAGTCTGTTCTTCTATGCTGTAGTGAACTACAAAGCTAGAAAAAAAAATCGGGACATGATGAACAGATTCAGTTACGATTCTGAAAAATAAATATCATATATGTACATGTATTCAAATTTTGAGTTTAAGCTCTTTGAAATATGAAACACCCGAGATTTTCAGCAATATTCAAATTGTCACTATTAGTATTTACTAGTCTTGTGAGCATGTTGAGTCCAAACTAATTATACAGTAGACCTTGCATATAACGTACTAAAAGGGGACCGGCTATTTTTGTACACATACATCGTAATTAGCCTTAGACGGGACCTTCCAGATTTAGTACTGAGTGTCCGGTTTATGCGAGGCCGACTCAGGCCGTTATATGCGAGGTCTACTTCATGTATTTCAAATTTATTGTGTTTATAACAAACAAATATCATGACTTGGGTGTTATTTGTTTGTTGCATTTCAGTTTACCCTGTGATCATTAATTTATCATTATGATTACCAATCAGCTTACCAGTCATTTGTTCCAATGTATAGATTTTTACCACATACATCAATGCATTCAATCTGAAAAGAAAAGAACTTTTCTTATTAACATGGTGGCAAAAATACTATTTAATATTGGTATTTAAATTAACATCACATGATTATTCCAAACAAAAATGATCTAGATCTAAGCAAGAAAAGTGTTGCCAAAAAATATTTAATACTAAGATAACTCCAAAATGTTCCTGTAACTAACCTGCTAACAGTAAAGGCGGCTCTCCACGTAAGAGTAAATGTTGACATATTTCTGTAAGTTACTGTCGATAGAACATTTTCTCATGACTTTCAGATGTCGCCTTATGTCACATGGAGAGCCGCCTTATGGTTGTATTTTGTTCGCTGCGATAAAATTATGTCTTATGCTTTTACTGCTGTAGATCGTTTGTGTCCACCGTTGGCTTTCATGCCATGGAACCTTAAGTTGATGAGATAGGCATGATACAGAACAGATAAAACATTTTAAGAATTAAATGATGTAAAAGTTCTTTTTTTAGATGTCAAAATGTATTATTATTTGTAATGAAACTTCATTAATGATCTACGTTGTGATTAATCTGCATGCTCTCTAGAGTGACTTGATCTGCGATATGACGCTATCTGACAGTGGTAGAAATAGGTGACTGGCGGAAATGGGATACTACGGGATCTTGTCATCCTGATGTTTGTGTTATCAATATCAAATTACCGATTTCTTGACTTACTGTTATCTTCACATGTTTACGTTTTCGTTAATACAATATTGCGGGCTAAATTTAGTAGTGTCGTACCATGAAGTCGCAGCATCAACAAAATCAAGTAGAAATTATTCAACAAAACATATCGATAAACGTGGTACACCGGCTCACCTGCGATTTAGCTTTGTCAGACATCAATTTTACCCGCTCGATGGCGGGTACGAGCTCAAACGCTTTGACACTCATTTCTGATTCCGCACAGTTCCTAGATTACCAGAAAACCCCGGAACATCTTGCTTTCTCTCGTCATTACCGATTCAGCCGATGGACAGCGCCATCTTGGATCGTCCTGACACCTATCGATCAGGAAACTCCCACTTCAAGAACGATAACTTTCAGACTGTGAGAAGCGGACGTAAATTATTCACAGGTTTAGAGCTGCTTTCAACTTCAGTTCTTTCATTCATTCGTTTATGGATGCTTGCTTGAACATGTCAAGATTTCCACTGGCTACGGCCAAAGGAAGCTTGTATTAATAAGAATGCATTCCTGATGCACCACATCTCCCCTAGGGAAGGGTACAATTCCGAGCTTCGCTTATTACATAATAGTCCTTCCCATCATTCCCCACCTAAATACGGCAGGCACATTTACACTCTGGCGGCAGAGTGAGTTTGAGTTATCTCCCCTTGTGTAAACGTTGTCAAAACGTCCAAAATGGCGAACGGTTCGCTGTAGAAGTTTGTGAGCGATATATAAACTAAGTTTGGGATTGAATGTCAAACAGATAGGCCCTAATCAGATAAAAGACTGTAGCCATTCAAGAGAAAAGGTTCTTGTTTTGATACGACATCCGTGTATGGAACCAGTGACAGTACCAACTTATATGAGGTGACGACGAGACTAGCGAAATATTTGTTGTTGT
>JAUTBV010102548.1:2401-15607 GCA_032361325.1 Lepetodrilus fucensis | reverse complement strand
TGTTATGGAATAAGCCTGATGGTTTTGAAGTAATGAGCTTACACGATCAATTTAGCTATTTGTACCTGCTCTGTGTAATACGTAAAACACCACTTCGTCTGGTTTTGCATCGATTTTTATACTTTTATAAATTGGGAGAATTTGCAAGTTGATAATTTTAAGCATACACACGTGTACAAGTTTGAGCGGAATGTATCTTCAACGTGGCGGGGGAATATCAGAGCTACGCACTTCTACTGTAGTAGTATTGTAACATGGCTTTGTGTTTTCTTGATACAAAATGGATGGTGTTACATCTTGATCAAATATTAAAATAGGATTCACTGCACGCAGCTACAAGCGAGCCAGGATTTACTAGTATTCGATTGATAATAAGGAGGTGTTATCACAAGTAATTTCCGCACGCTATTCGCATCCAGTTTGCCCGGGGCACTTGTCTAAAACCAGTTGTTTGTCTTTAGACTGGATATTACATATTAAAATAAGACGAGATAAAATAATTAAATTATACGTTTGTCTACTATTTATAGTGCAAGGTCATAAACAGTATGGAAATAGAAACATTCAGAATGACCTCTTGGAATTGTCATGACGATTCTTAGTGCATGTTTGTCTCTCTTTTTATTCTATCTCTCAAAGAAGCAATGCTATAAACTTGATGCTATAACGATGGTCACGGTATTTCAGTGTGCATTAGTGATCTTTTACACGCCGGAATTAAATACCTGAAACCGTAAAGAACCTTAAAACTGTAAACACATCTCGTTACCCGGATGTTCCATCATTATTTCTATGTTATAAAATACATAACATCTTGATTTATATGATATTACGGAAACATGCAATTGGAGATTTATCAAAATAAAACCAGTTGGGATGAACAATGTGTTAAATTGTCACTTTAATGTAGAAGCTTAGAGATATAATACTTTAAAACATAAATATTAAAACCAGCAACCGGTAAATTCCTAGGTGCACATAGGGCAAATGGTAGCGCATTGAACTATTTATAAGTAGTATAAGTCAGAAATTTCGAATTGGACCCAAGTTTGTACTGTGCCTCCAACCAAAATAGATCGTCGTGATACACCCAGCAGAGAATGGGTACCCGGAAGGGTGAGATGGTCATGTGAATGATAACCATGTAGCGCCTTAAACGATTGTATACTCCCCAGGGAGTTGAATGCACACAGATCCGTTAACCGGGGAAATAATGTAAGCGCTATGACCATACCTAGTGTGGAGTTTGGCGCTATACAAATGGATACATTATATTATTATTATTATTATTATTATCTAAATATATATCTAGTGTGGACGAAGATTTGAAACCTAAACTCCTAGCTATAACTCATTTATGAATTTACTATGTTTAACTCAAACCCATTCATGTTTAGCTTTAAATAATTCAGCGTCAACGTAAATATACCAGTAGTTTCCTCTCTATAGATAAATTCTCAAATACCGTCCGATTAATCGCATGCGACACATCGAGAGTTCTTCGGACGAGCACTGTCCGTGAATCGCGCAATTATTGTCGGACCGCGCTTCCGATTCTAAGGCACTCATTTAAGGAAGTAATGTTGAGTCATTAGCATTCATTGTGATTGTGCCATGAAGCTAATGGGTCACGAGACTAAATTCAATGAGAAACATGAAACCAAACTGACCTAAGCCATATAGCTGCGACGTCGTGTTGTACGTTTCAATTATTCCCAGTTCGAAAGTCGACATTGCCAAGCCTTCGTACGTGTCGACAGATGGGTTTCCGGGCTTCCAGTAGTATAACAAGTCGTCGATCGTGTAACCAACTGAAAAATAACACAAACCATGAGGATAATTAGCACCTATTTGTAGTTCAATCTCGGAACTATTACCAGTGGTGTACAATGTACGAGCTACACCGTTTAAATCTGTAAAACAAGTAGAACTATTTACGTTTTTCTGGTGGAAACGGAACAAAACAAAACATTGTATCCGATAATTTGTGTCATTGCCTTTGGACTTATTTCCATAAGAAAGATTTAGTCAAATTTGAAATGTTATTGGATATACTTTTTGTTGTTGTTCTATTTCCGTTTCCACATGAACAAGAAAACGTACATAATTTTACTTTTAAAACTTTGCACAAGACATCCATAGAACCAGAGCTAATATTACTACCAAAATACGGAGGAAATATAGAATACTGAGAACCTTTAATAACATTACTTTTAATTAAAGGAGCAATATATTATTTATCAATGCTATTTCATTTGTTTGATCACGAAAGATGTATATTAATACGCCCTATGTACATGACCTTGTATATATGCATCATGAAATGAATACGCATTGATGTGTGGTCCCTAATATGACCTTAACTCTCATTAAAATCGCATCCGAACATGATTATCCTTATATATGAGCACCGAAATCCAAGATTTGATTTTAATAAGATTAATTTCTTTCTTACTGAGAATTTTCACTCAATGTTAAAATTGATGAGGACCTGGTTCTTTAATGGCAATACATATTGCATTGTGATTTATCTAACATCAATATATAAAGTTATGGTGAAATAAGCGTTTTCCCAAAATAGTATTTGATGCCATAATCGGAAATGGATTGGTGTCTGACAGATAGCGATACCCTTGCAATGACGAATCGGCGGCGGGTAAATTCCGAGATTAGACAGCCTTGAGCTTCACAAATATAGACATCATAAACCGGATATTGATGTTCCTACACCTATGCCTCCCCTCGACGCACTAAAAAAACCCCGATCAGTATCTCAAGGAAAACAACCGAAATGAGAGTTTTCGCTGAAACACAATTATGAAATATTAACTCTCGAGATGGGGAAATACCAAAAAAAGGATTGCTAGGATTGCAAAGATTGCAAGGATTGCAAATATCATGCATGGCTCCCCACAGTCGTTACCGAAAATTGGAATATTGATTACACACTTCATATCTTTGTCTGCCGCAAATGCCATGGATAAAAACCAATATTGACGATATTTCTCTATATAAATGGGAACGTCAAAATACCTTTTTGTTCTCTTTATATCTGTATTAGTGTCGAGGAGCTGGATATACGCCTTTCCACTATCCAGTGTCATTGGCAATTAATCTATTGTAATTAATTATGACATTTCTATCAGATCTAGTGTCTACACGACGACACGCCCCATCTGCCGGTGTCTCACAGAATAGATATGCATATCAGGTATGAGAGGGTATGAAATTGACCATACGCTTTTTAGTGTTTGTCAAAAGAAAATATCTAGTAGGCTATTATTACTACTCCCTGATCCGAGATTAATTAGAAACGTTTTGAGTATGAATGTATGCTAAATCTCATTTAAGGCTTCTTTGCACATGTCATCGTCAAACGTATTCTTTACCTGAAGGTATGTACATGTATGTTTGATGTATCTACACAAATATACAGTATCATGATATTGGATAACCAGTTACATTTCCCCGCGTATACCACTGGTTTTCAATGTTTTCATATTTCGTTATGTTTTAGTATTTAATAGCTGGTAGTCTTATTGGTACTAGTGGTCGTGAAAGGTTATTCTGACCGTTTTAAATGGTTAGAGTTATCCCCCTTCGTCTATTAGACTATACAAATTTACAGAGCATTACCAATTGATTATTCGGGTTTTATCGGATATGTATTCTGCAATGGAACGTTACCTATCCTAAATAACAACGGTGAATATATATCTGGAGGTACACAAGCGGTGTTAAAGTGCATGTAATTTGAATTCTTGACTCCAATTCGGTCAAAAACGACAACTTAATCTGTGAGTGCATCTCTTTAAATGCCAGATTTCGTTCATATGGTTCGTTGGCCGCAAACCTACCGTTTCTTGGGCCCACTGAGATCAAATATCTGGGTCGGCATTAATAGGCCAATCAAATTTGCCCCAGGCTCCACCTACAAATATGCCGCGAGTACAAGTCACCACCTCATATAAGTTGGTACTGTCACTGGTTCCATACACGGATGTCATATCAAAAACAAGAACGGGTTCTCTTGAATGGGGACAATGACGTCATCCGATTAGGGCCTATCCATTGGACATTCAATAACAAACTTGATTTTGATATCGCTCACGAACTTTTTACAGCGAACGTATCGCCATTTTGTAAGGGGAGACAAGGAAAAGGTGTTATATGATGGCAAGGTGTAGTTATGTAGTAAGCGGAGCTCTGAATTGTACCCTTGCCTGGGGGAGATGGTGTTACATGTGCTATACACACAACTGACTGACTGACTGACGCATTAAATCATTCACTTACAGCTTCCGAGTTGCAGCGGACATTTGACGTCGCCCATCGGGTAACGATGCAGTCGCATTGGACATTTGGCATTAACAGTTAACCTGCAAGTATAAATGGACACACATTTGATAATTGGACATTTATCGTCAGCAGTAAAGTTATGAACAGCATATATTGGGCATTGACTTATGTATATATTGTTTCGTTAGATATATTAGCTTAAACATTATCCTGCAATATAGATAGGTATATTAGGTAAGTATTAATTAGCATGATGATCATATGGTACATTTGGCGTTTAATAATTAACCTACATTTAACAAATGAACAGCATGATCATGTTCAACAAGTAAGCACACGTTAACAGTCAACGTACAATATAATTGAAGAGCATATTAAGCAGTGCAATGCAGACTATCACATTTAGAATAATCTGCTAACTAAAAATATGTTCATGGTCAGAATATGATTATATTAAATGCAAAGTTATTATTTGGAAAGGAAAATAAATTTAAGGCCTAATGTGTTCTGGGACAGTACATTTGTAAAGAAGCAACAACGGCTATCAAGTTTCGTGATAGTTTAAAATGTAAATGCGTTTGCATGAGAATATTGGCATCCATCACATATAACATGTATTTTCCTTGACTTTATATTTTTATCTCTCGCTAGTAAATTGAAGGTTGTCAACAATTCCCACCAATTGACATGTGTGAGCGTGATACCATGGTGATTCATATCCCACAGTATATGCCACACGCAACTGCATTAACATTTTAAAAATCTTCAAATAAATCCTAGTACTTTTTTTGTTAAAAGTCAAGGAGATCTACCCTGTATATATCAAAATATACTTAAATATGTTTTTTTCTTATTCTGTTGACACCTCAAAAGACAAATCGTTTTTTTCCCATAAAATCTTACCAGTCTAAAAATACTAAAAGATCAACCATTCCATCAATGACGAAAGACCATGATTAATGTGCTCATGGGATTACTTTCCAATAGATTCGTATTTTCACATCGAAATGTTTTTTTTTTGTGTCTGTGGGATCGGAAGGATTAACTATGTGATCAAATTGCACTTAGTCCAGACTTCCTGCTCGACGATGGCGCGATTATAACTACTTTTACTGACCCCCTTTTAAACAAAAGTAGTTCCATCTACTGGACGTTTTATACCATCACGTGCCCATGATACAGGGTTCAGTCGAACCCATTTAACAAACAGCCAACATAACAACCAATACATCATTACGTCCTATACACGACGAGGAAGAACACCCCCTCTCCCATCACCACCCCCACCCCCACCCGCACCCGCCTCCTCCTTTCGTTCCTCACCCCTCCCGATATAAAAAGGAAAAGATGGAGTAGCATCGGTAAAGAGACGAATAGATTCGCTTACGTGCTGCACGAAACGATGCAAATCTCAAATCTCAAATCTCAAACATTACCCATAGACTACACCGTTGCTAAGGTTGGAGGTACGCCGCTTTGTACAGACGTGCCCTGAGGTACAAGCACGTGGCAATCTTGAGAGGTAACAGGAAGTCGCGGTAACCGGGCGAAGCGACGTTCCGGAGACTCGCCATCGACCCTTGTTACTCTTGCTAACAATGGCAAGAGGCTTGTTGTCTGGCAACGTCCGCTATCGAGATATGATGAGAGATGTCTGATCTATAGGATTTCTCCCCCCCTTGTTAACTATTGGAACTGGCATGGCGCGATCTCATCAATGTGGATACCAGTGTTATCGGACTGTTCACGCACTCGTCAACATGACACTCGTTCTCATCTGCTTTCTATACATTTACACGCGAGATGATGAATACTTCTTTAGAAGGGAGTGAAGGTTCCATATGTGATAATGTGGAGGGTAGTTGGATGTGAAAAGAGCGGAAATATATATAGTGGACAGGAGACATAAGTGCTTGCTTTGTATAGAAACATGAAAGTGTGGTTTGAAGATTTTGCCCGGAATTGAGAGTATCTGATATTTGAACCATCAAGTTAGGATCATACCGATTAACAAATCACGCTGTTGATCACACATTTTAAAGGAAACGTAGCATAGTGATATAAAACAGATCGAACCGATAACTTTACAAATGTGTTTTACCTGTTGGAGCTATACTAATCAATATACACCATTTTAACTTCAGAAATGATTAAATACGTAATTCTTTATTCGAATTAGCAAGAACATTATGCATATGCCTACAAATACATCCATATTTAGTTATATACATGAAGATGTCCACTCAATTATATTAATAATTTCAATAAACAATCCAGAATAAGGATTTCATAATAATATAGATATGCCCTATTTTTGTATAAGAGTACAGAGATATGAATACTAAGGTTTTGTCATGGCTATGGGCAAGACATGGGAGGGATGGGAGGAGAAGATATTTATTCTAATCACAGGAGCCGCCCCAGGTTGTTATTGCAATTCATTCGCTTATTTCCCCGAAAGAACAGTCATAGCACGGACATTTCCCAAACTCCACGCAGCGTCCGCTCATTGTCTACAGCGAGTGATTGCTGCCAGCGCAAAAGATCCGCATAGTTGTCACGCCTCCCTGTTCCCCAGACTCCACACAGAGACACCGGATATCCGGTTTGTGCGATCTACTTCCGGGAAGCGGATATTAGACTCACCTCCGAGACATGTACATTTGCCCGTCGTTCTGAATGCGGACAAATGCGTTAGGAACAGTGATGTTGTGAGCTTTGGAATTCTTCCCGTTCAGGAAGAAGGTGTTTGGTTTCCAAATATACTTAAGAAAGCTGTTGCTGAGAGTGAACTCCGTGACGTTTTCGACGTTGAACCTTAGCCGGTCGTCGTGCCAGCGTTGCCGCAAGTAGCATTGGAAAGAATACGTCTGCGAAGAGAGAAAAGTACCAGACTAATAAGGATGTGTTATAGATAACATGCTGGCGGATGTGTGAATGAACATATCTGGCGCCTTGACGGATATGCCTTTGAATTATAACAAGCGGTTGCTTGCTAGGAGTGGAGAACACGTATAAATCGACGCCAAAAAACGGCAATGAATTACTTGACGCTTGGAGCAGTAGATGTGCCTTTATCCCTCTCCCTGCTGAGCAAACGGAGATGCCCAAAAGAGCAGAGACTGTGCCTAATCCAGCAGGGAGAGTGTTAAAGGAAGTCCATACTAGTTAGGAGAATACATAATTATTTTATTTAATTACTTTTAATTGGGGCTTAGAGCAGCTTTCAAGATTGGTTCACCTTTAGCGCTGAATGTTGCGGTAAACTTGCTAGCACCGGCCGGTATTGTCGGACCGAGGATGATAATATAAATACATTGACACGGTAGGAACCAGTTATTAATTATTAACTGTAGTAGTTTCAATAATATAATAACATTCAATAATAGATTTGCAATTAGATTTGAAACAGGCGGGTTTTATCCGTAAGGAGAATGTTAGAAGAGAAACATGAACATTTATAACAAACATGGAATTTAAGAAAGTGATAAGATTTCTGAAGGTATATTGCTTTCTAGACAGACTTCCGTTCCGAAAGGTTTTAATATACGAACAGATTGAAAGCTAGGCTAGCAGGATCAATTCCCCGACCTTCGAAGAACTATGATTAATGAATATTCTAGTGGACATGCACACATAACCTCTGCTTGCGAGGATATTAGCTCTATCTGTGCATGCCATTCATGAAATCGTCATGACAATGACATCCTTCAAGAGAATCCAGAGCGATCTCAGAATGAGAAGTCGATGACTACGCCTGGACTCGAGGATATTAAAAGCGTATAACAATTATAGATTACCATCCAAAGACGTCATTAATAATTGCAGCATAAGTATCTAAAGTTACGATCCAATATGTTGGAAGTACCACATCTCCAAAGTCAACAAGTAGCGTGGTAATAACGATGTTTGGTTGATGTAGGCCTACGACTTCAGAGATTTGTGC
The DNA here is from genome assembly GCA_032361325.1 of Lepetodrilus fucensis. Classification (NCBI taxonomy): domain Eukaryota; kingdom Metazoa; phylum Mollusca; class Gastropoda; order Lepetellida; family Lepetodrilidae; genus Lepetodrilus; species Lepetodrilus fucensis. The sequence continues at coordinate 7,362 of JAUTBV010102548.1, read as the reverse complement.
TTCCAACATTATGGCACTAACTTATCTGTAATCAAATACGAGCTTGTCAAATTATGACTTGACCTCAGTTGGCCCGTCACAATAGCAGTGATTGATGACGATGTCAGATTCGGCAATACATCAAGGTAATTGGCGAGAATCAAGATGCCATGCCTTATTTCTTCTGACATTTGCTTTGACAAGGTCGTTTTTAGAATTATGGCATTATGACGTAAACGTATGCAAAATAGTTCGTTGAAGGATCGTAATATGGAATAAAATTGGGATTTATTTTTGGTTGTATTTTTTAAATATGCATTTTGCCTTTTGGTTTGAATGTGTAAATAGTGTAAATACGAACATCATGGTAAATATAATATATTATCTTTTCACATTTTCAAAATTCGTTCGTATTTCAATAACGACATCTTATAAAGTATTCTGTGAAAGAGAAACACTTTTTTGTTTGAACATTTAATAAATCAGTAAATGTTATTAAAAACGGTCTAATGGTGCCATGCATAGGTTCGATAATATTCAACATACCATTTCCAGTTCAGAAACCTTTCCAAAACTTCGTATTGACACGTGAGTTTCTACCTGTACTGGCTCATCTGAAACAAGAGATATGAAATATTACAAACTTTAATATGTATGAATTACATACACATCCGGGCTATTATTACTACAATATGATATGATTTTCATCATAGAAGTTTCACTTTGCATAATCATCAGGAAACACGATCTTATTGAATTCGTAGAATCCTATGATTCTCTAGCCAGAAATACGTCGCGTTGTGTGTATGTGTACTTGCATGATCATTGCGAATACAATACTGTATTAGGCGATGACAAGATCTGGTTTTCGCAATTTAAAGTCCCATTTCTGAGAGTGTAATATGATACGGTATAGGCTACTACGAACGCTTCATAAACTGGAGTGATGGGTATCGTTTCAAGAAGTTATCATATCTACTACGTGACTATAAGCACTCTCGTAGCGATCTCGTATATGACTACGAGAGTTCTTATGGTCTAGTAGTGTCTACACGCTTATACACGTGTCCAATGCCATGCATGTGTCCAATGTCATGCACGTGTCCAATGTCATGCACGTGTCCAATACCACACACGTGTCCAATGCCACGCATGTCAAGTCATGTAACATTATTATATAAAAGGGATCCTCCGGCCCATATATAAGAGTTACACAACCCACAAGATGCGTAGGCTACAATGATATCTAGTCGCCAAGATAATACGGTGTTCGGTTAGTTAGGATTCCAAAATATATTTAGCTGCGATTTATGTTCCAAAGCCATCATCATTAGCTACTTCGTGAAAAATAAATACCACATGCTCTACAACATACCCTGACATCAACTTAGTCCACCAGAAGTTATTAATGTCATATGTGCTTGTAATTGCATGTTATGAAAACACGGCGGTACCGTCAGAACGATTATTCTTCGTCGGCTTGCGAAATTATGGTCCCGTTGTAGTGTTTATTCCTGCATCGGTATTGACAAATATGGATAATATCTACACATTCTCCACCAGCAGCGTAGTACCACTCCCACCATAATATGTTTTTGATATTTTAACAAGCAAAAAGGGTATAGTGAATTAACACTTCTGTTACATGCCGTATAATTATTGTACTGCTACGAGAATCGCAACTCCGTATGTCGTAGAGCTAAAATCATTCTGTAGAACAGGGTATCGTTTCTCGAAGCTCTCATATCTATTACGAGACCATAAGGACTCTCGTAGCCATCTCTACATGAGGATCATGCACTTACGAGAGCGCTATGGTCTGGTAGTGGATGTGAGAGATATGAGAGCTTCGAGAAACGATACCCTGGGGCCCGTTACTCAGAACAGTTGTACAGCGCTACAATAGTTGTAACTGGGCTCCTGCCACAATAGAAAGCGTTGACCATACAATAGTTGTAGCTACAATAGTTCTGAGCAACGGGTAGGATCCATGGACACTTATTCTCAAAACCTTTAGCTAAGAACTTCTTAGTGAGAAGATATCTCTTCAAAAATTAACATAAACAGAAACCCAGTTAGGCACATTCTTACTACTTACGAACTTCTTAGGACTTACGAAGTTTCGAGAATACTGGCCCATTTAATACAAGCAACGGTACGCGAAACATTCAGCTTTAACATTCTGGTTTTATTGTTTTCCGTGAAGAAACATCCACCGCTGTTCGACAAGGCAACTGGATAAGCATAACGGAGTGAAACATAATTCATGCAGCTAGTCAAATTCGGATCCTTCTACGAAGAAGTCTATTTAAGCACTTATCGTATAACTTGCGTATCAACACTCTGCTCTTGTGGAGTAAGACAAAGGATAGTGTTTTCCCGACGGCGCCCTGACTGGCACGGAGTAAATATCAAGACCTTGAGATCAATGCTCTCGAGGTTGATGCCGTCGTTCTACTCATTGATGCCTATGTTTGTCTGCTTCTCAATTGTCCCGTGCAGTCAGCTGTTAGTCTCAGTACCAGATTAGTGTCCTGCTCGTGGCAGGTTTACGTGTTTGTTTATTAGCAATGGGAGGGGTGTTTTTGATCATGGTACTCAGAGGAGTGTCTGAGACTATGGTACTCAGAGTGGTGTCTATGATCATGGTACTCAGTGTGTGTGTGTGTGTGATCATAGTACTCAGAGGGGTGCCTTTGAACATGGTATTCAGAGGGTTGTCTGTGATCATGGTACTCATGTGTGTGTGTGTGATCATAGTACTCAGAGGGGTGCATTTGAACATGGTATTCAGAGGGATGCCTGTGATCATAGTACTCAGAGGGGTGTCTGTGGTTATAATACTCAGAGGGGTGTCTGTGATTATGGTACTCAGAGGGGTGTCTCTGACCATGGTACTCAGAGGGGTGTCTGTGACCACGATACTCGATAAACAGAAGCTATGAATACCATCGTGCAGATGATAGATGATAAACGCCCACAGCAAAAACAGTTACGTTTCCTGTGAGGTTTCCGGGCCAGGTCCCGAGATTACGAAACTTTTTGAGTCGATTTCATGCTCAAACTCAGATTTTCTATATTGGGATTTGTCAAGAAAAAGTATGGTTGAGCATGAAATCGTACTCGGAAAAAGTGGGCCAGGACACCTAACATGGATGGTAAAAAATAAACCAGGATACCCTAGATGAAAGTGTTTTGCCACAACAGTAGTCACTTGACTTATTTACATTTCGACCAGCGACAGCACCCGCTAGGTGTCGCTGGGTATTTCAGTTATTACTCTTGCTGTGACTGTCCATCTATTCTAAGTTATTTTGGCAGAGGCCGGAGGCCTGTTCAGGAGGGCGCGAACCCGCGAGTACACGCGTGAAATTGCCTTGGAAACATTCATTCTTCATATGTGACGTCACGCGATCACTCGCGTAAACTCGCCCTTCTGACTCTGTTCAGTAGGGCGTGTTTACGCGAGTTCACGCGCAACCCCGCCTCCTGAACGATTTTGATCGGCGAGTTATCGCGTGAGTCGTGAACTGAGAGCTGGAGTGCTCTGGAGCTACATCGCTTAGACATACAAGATGGCGTCTGGCGTGTTTACCGTGGTTACTGATCTCCAAAATGCATACGAGACGATATCATTTCCCGCAGATCTTAGTAGATCGCTTAAAGCATGGCACATACTAGCTAAAGTTAAGCGAAGGCGATACTATGCAGACAAAGTACATGAAGTAGGTTATTACTAAAATCTAGATAAATCTGTTCATATTTCCCGCCTTAGAATTTCGAAGTCACACTCTCAGTCGTTCAGGAGGCTACACGTGATGTGTGAACACGCGTAAACTCGGTCTCGCCGCCTCACGCGGGTTCACTCCTTCCTGAACAGGCCTCAGGTGTACACGTATTTATTTTTACGTAGTGTTAATGGGACGGTGCCTGTGACCATAATACTCAATAAACAGAAGCTATAGATAACATCGTGTAACGGGCAGCTGATAAACGGTAGCTATAACACAATTCGATGATGTGTTCCGACAAAGGAGGCAGTACGTCAGTTCGATTGGTCTTAAAATGCATAAGATCTAGATCTAGAGTTATTGGAACCGTTTTGCACTTGATGCGTGTTTCTACCGAGTAGTGTTGGCAGTCGTGGAGCGGAGATCATATCAGTGTTCTCTGAGAGCTTTCAGATACAGTCTCGTCTGGAAATATGATTCATTGAAGGAGCAGAATGAATTACTTTGGTCCGTTCGGGGGATATGCCTTTCAAATCGAATTGAAATGTATGAAACATTGGCATGTACCGAATGGACTGTAATGTACTACCTTCTGATTGATAAATATGAATTTTCACCATTTCATTGATGTTTTCCATATGTAGAAAAATACCAACTACACGTTATTTTAAGATATATATTGTTTTTCCAAAAACAATGACACTATCTAATACATTATTCACGTATATATTTTTATTTCCGCTTATTTAAAATTACCATCAGAGACTCCAACTACTGCAAATAAATGGATGTAAGTTCATATGCATTAGACATACTATATTAACATTAATCTATCTTAAAATGACGTGTAGTTGGTATAGTTTTACAATAGTGACCTTTGTAATCGATATACACGCTACATTAAACCAGTAATTCAATTTCCGAAGAGTTAGACACCCTCAAATCGCAGTTTGCTTCAAAGCCTCTCAAAGGAAATCCTATATTCACCGGAGTAACGGAAAGGAATGAAAGGAATGCGACCGCATACATCTTCATATTTGAGCTATTTCATTATATGAATGGGGAAATAAATCGACCGTTGAGTAAAACCATTGCAACAACTCACAGCATCTGTCTGTGTATGTGTCAAACCTCTAAAGAGAGATCACCTAGGGAAGCGGGTGGTGGTATTGGTAAGCGGGTGGTGGTATTGGTAAGCGGGTGGTGGTATTGGTAAGCGGGTGGTGGTATTGGTAAGCGGGTGGTGGTATT
>JAUTBV010102537.1:0-15615 GCA_032361325.1 Lepetodrilus fucensis | reverse complement strand
ACATGTTACTTAACCCCAGTCTACCCTGTGTATGACATGTTACTTAACCCCAGTCTACCCTGTGTATGACATGTTACTTAACCCCAGTCTACCCTGTGTATGACATGTTACTTAACCCCAGTCTACCCTGTGTATGACATGTTACTTAACCCCAGTCTACCCTGTGTATGACATGTTACTTAACCCCAGTCTACCCTGTGTATGACATGTTACGTAACCCCAGTCTACCATGTGTATGACATGTTACTTAACCCCAGTCTAACCCAGGAGCTGCAAGTCTACCTACAAGTCTACCTGCAAGTCTTATCTGCAAATCTTATCTGCAAGGCCCAATAGATGTAGTCAGCACTTTGAACCATCCATTCAACAAAACCTCAGCAATTCATCAACCTTGTCAAAAAGGTTGACAAGGATGGATATTGAAACGCTCTTTCAAAACACTTATTAGGCAATTAATTAGTGAATCAGTCTCTTTGAAGACTGAGAGTGCCACTATAGACATAAAGGTGCTCCTTATGATAGAGTGTACACTGTTTCAGACACTGTCTATTGTCTTATGAAAAATAAAACCTGCTCATGGCCATAACTCATAAAATTCTGTCAAGATAACTTTGTCTGTTTGTCCAAAAATGAGATAAGCATCCAAAGCTAAGAAAATAGTGTTGGTCAGTGCTATCATGTCATCAGCACACCAGAAGACTGACTTATCTCAATGCTTGACATGCAGTAATGTATGGTATTCATACATTTGGCATGCTAGAACCAAAAATAAAATAACAATGAGATAAAATGAATATTAAGACAGTCATGAGAAAATATCAAGTAGTTATCAAAAAGAATGGTAATATTTTTCAAAATGAAGAAATGGATGGGGAGGTTTTGACTTAACTTTTGATGTTTTGTGTTCACAGATAACTAATTAACAACATTCCCTACTACTGTTTAATTAAAGCTGTTATGGTCATTAAGTTAGACAAAACCTAAAGCAACAAAGGAAAACAATCTTATTTAAATGTAAATAGCATTAAATTAATCACTTCCTTTAGCTATATTTTACAATTTTACAATTTTTATTAAGCATGTCAGCTGCAAGCTTGTTCATAAAACTTCAAGTTCTGTTTCTAGCACCAACCAGGGTCTTGAGAACCTGCTGCAAAACAAAGCTGCACTGACAGTAATAGGAGCAAATTAAGTTAAAGTCTAGTAGCAGCAGAAAACCCTGGCCAACTCAGTCGATACTTCAACAGTGGTCTCGATACCTCCAGTGTCTCGATCTCCAGAGTGGCTCGATACTTCAACAGTGTCTCAATACCTCCAGAGTGTCTAAATATCTCTACAATGTCTTAATACCTCCACAATGACTCAATACCTCCAGAGCGTCTCAGTACCTCCAGAGTGTCTCAGTACCTCCAGAGTGTCTCAATACCTCCAGTGTCTCAATACCTCCAGAGTGTCTCCAGTGTCTCAATACCTTCACAATGACTCAATACCTCCAGAATGTCTCAATACCTCCAAAGTGTCTCAATACCTCTAAAATGTTGCAATACTTCCAGAGTGTCTCAGTACCTCCAGAATGACTCAATACCTACAGAGTCTCACTACCTCCAAAGTGTCTTGATATCTCCACAGTGTTTCAATACCTCAAGTGTCTCAATACCTCCACAATGTCTCAACCCTGTGTCTCAGGCCTGGTTCCACAGCCATCCTTGAGTTAGTATTTACACCTTTGCCACTTAATGTCCTGCTAAACAGCTTCAGTCCATTTACTTGACAGTTATGGTCTCGTGAAGAAAGCATGTCAGAGGCCGTTTCCTTCAAGTACCTTCCGAGATCTATATCAAGCAGCCCGAGATCTATATTAACACTGTGCGCTCTCCGGACAGAGCATGCTCTTTGCTTATCTCAGAACCATGCTTAGTTTCTCTTTCCATGATTGCTTTATCAGGTTGAGAAAACAAGCGATGGGCATAAAATGTGCAAGTAGGTATTTATTTGAAGATAGGTCCTGCCAGAGTTGTTTTAGTAATTCTGGAATTTTAACACTTGTGGCATCGGGTTCCTGTGGCTGTCTACGGCATGGTAATCATGTACTACTGTGGTACTGGAATTCTTTCAATCAAATTAATTCTAATGCTATCCAGGCAGTAGACTGCATACACTTATTGTCAGAAAGGGCAATGTGTATGTAGGTATATGGCAAAGTATATCTCTGAAGAAAAATAGAGTCTCTGGAAATACACGCACGCACACACATGCACACACCCATACACGCACGCACAACACACACAAACATACAAAACACACACGCACAATGCATCTGTTCTTCAATTACAGAGAAACATACTAATAACAATGGCCATCCAGCATGGCAGACAATCACAAATCCTCCAACAATAAAATAATATCATGCCATTCTCTTTATACATTGCATATAGAATCAGAAATCCCATCAACCAGCGGTAAATAAAAATCATGAGGCCACAGAATCAGATTGACACTAATTTTATTCCACAGAATAGGGCCATATAGAGAATACCGCACAATAAATGTTACTTTGCGAGAACTGTGCCACAGACAATACGGTGAAATTAAATATCTGGCAGTCGTGGGCACTAAATCAGTGGATACGGTAGGATTTCATCAGGGGAAGACAATCTACTCTGCTCAATAACCACCAGCCGATATTACGTCTGTGCTATTTGTCTGCCGGCTGGATGGCTACGAGTAATTGCCCGGTCACTATATAAACCCTGGCCTTTGGGACTTATTAAACTTTCGTATAAACCCTACTAGTGTATATGCTTTAACCCAAGTTCATTGGACGGATTGGTCTCCGGTCTGGGACAGCGAGTTATGAGATCCAAGGAGATCCAAGGAGATCAAGTGATTATGTTTAGGAGATATGAGAAGTTGTTATGGTGTTGAAATTCCAAGAATATGGAATCCAAGAGGCTTGGAACTATGAATACAAATATTTCCCACGAAATATAACACAGTAGTCCATTATAATCTCATGATATCGAGAGGCAAGCCAATAATAGACAATCATCCTCCGTTTCTTTCTCTGTTTTCAGATATTGATTATTTACACTGTGGAACATTAACGTAAGCATCAACTGTACAAACAACTGCAGATCATATTTTTAGCAGCCCGGTTCAGAATTCCTCATTGATAATTGCAATGATAATTTCAGATCAATTCCAAACGGAAACCCCCCAATAATCAAACTAAGTTACACACAACTCATTACTGACATCTTCTCCAATGTACGTGTCCCGATAACAAGCAATGAAATACGCATCACGCAAAATGGATAAAACCTCCAGAATACCCTGGGCAAATATTGGCACAGCTCTTCAGCTAGAATCAACAAACCAACACAAAATAAGCAAATAAGTTTCCGCAGATCAGCTCTGTTGAATAATGTATGCGAGGACGGGGGTAAAAAGCACTGAGTCTCCAACACAATCTGCAGGCATCTAGGCGGTCATCCAATAAGAGCGTGCGATTCTCTGGAATATTATTGGCAGGAAAACACAGAGAGGTAAATGCAGAAAGATAGGCAAGATACGACACTGCCATCCAAAGTTGTCAGATCTGTACACAGTAATTGTCAGATCTGTACACAGTAATTGTCAGCAGTAATTGTCAGATCTGTACACAGTAATTGTCAGATATGTACACAGTAATTGTCAGATCTGTATACAGTAATTGTCAGATCTGTACACAATAATTGTCAGATATGTACACAGTAATTGTCTGTTGCACACAGCGGTAGAGAAGCTTTAATCAGGGACTGTACATGTGAACAAAATATTCTATGCTAACTTTTAATGACTTTACCATTTTACTTGGCTACCTATTAAATTTCTTGTTGAATTTCTTTTGAATTTCCTTTTTGATATACATGTATTACAATTTATTCTTTCCTAGCCTAGATTTCAAAATCCAGGGCACTCCTGTATGAAATAGTGCAAGTTTAATTTAACCATAACTCCAATAATACCATGGTGTAAGACAATGATTACTATTGGAGATAAGACTACCTTTGACTTCCGCTGTTTCATAAGAAAAGCCCAGAATTGTCAAAGAATACCTTCACGCTTTCTTCATAGCATCAGCTAATTTATATTTAAAACAACTTTTCTCTGACATCAGTCATTCCATCTCAATGCATTCTATTTCCACACATTGTTCAATAAAACTATTAGTTCAACCACCACCCACACAGTATATTTAAATGTCCATACCTAAAGAAAATCTCATAATGCTATCCAGAACCTTAACATAATTTGTATTATTTCAACTATGACCAACAGCAATTCATTTTCCTGACAGTTTACATCTAAAAATCAGCATGATCTTCTTGATTTACTTTACCAACACGGAAAAACCATCCCCATATATAGTTTGTTTTTCTACCTCATTAGGTCGAGCCGGATTATTTACGTCCACGAGCATGAAATATGGATGCCATTTTCTATGCGGGAATGCGGAGGAATTCACATAAAGTTGCCACACGCTGGTAACTGCGCCGGTAACCATTCAGTGAGAAGACAGTGGTGGTGGATTTACGAGAAGTCTCGCGCAATCTTGCATCGCACTGTCGAATATTCTACCTCAATGCCTGAACTTTTCTTCCGTCAAGCACACGCTATGGAATTCTTCCAGCATAGAGCGTACCTCAGATACCCTCCACAAACCCAGCGGTCTTTACCTTCACAGGAAGACCTCTAGACCTCCAGACAGCGTAATAGTGAACTGTTTCCTCGTTCTTAACAGATCTTTACGAGGCAATTGCCAATTGTAGTTCCATTTATTTATGAGACAATCGGCTATCGTTGTTCCAGTGCTCTCAACAGTTGAGCTTGGTGAGAATGTCAAGTATACAAAACCTGCATCAGAGAAAGAAACAGTCTATTTCTTTCATTGCCTTTGGGAGTAAATAGATATGTGTTTCTTCATCATTGGCATCCATTTTGCATTAACCTTCTCACTTGTGGCTACTGGTGATGCCCACAGAGAAGTGTCTGTGATTAACACTCTTCCTGCTGGATTAGACACAGCTCTTTAAGGCCTATCTGGTTGCCTTCAGCATGGAAAGGGTTAATCCAGCAGGGAGAGGTTGTATCCAAGTACTTTCAAGTTACCATGCTACCTACTATTTTTACCATTTCATAAAACTTTTTCAGCAATTATTTAATGGACAAAATATGTTGAAACACTCGTTGAAAACCTGCCTGCTGTTTTAACTCAACAGGAAACACGGAACCCAACTCTTAATTGATTTATTTTATTTTTTAAGGCATAAATTACAAAAATGAATGTTTGTAAATTGGAAATACATGCATTGCTAAGACTTTCTAAAAATAGCAAGTTGAAAACTCTGCCAATATATTTTTCCATTGTGTACTTATTTTTTTAAATGCGATAAGTCATTCTTTATATCAACACAGCAGGCATTCACTTCCTGCAAATATTGGTAATCCTCCAGGAAATAGGCAAATGGAGATAAAACAAAATGCAGAAGAACAGTAATTGTCCGAATGTCAACTATGATCCATCATTCGTCGTTTTGCCTAGATTGTTTTGGCCTCAATTTGACAGAATGCCAAAACTGCTCGGTGAAAATTAAAGCAAAGCCTGCTTCCAATAGCATAGTATAGGTACTGTGATACCCTTCTTGTTTCAGATACCGTGATATCCTTCCTGTCTCAGGTACCGCGATACCCTTCCTGTCTCAGGTACCACGATACCCTTCCTGTCTCAGGTATCGCAATACCCTTCCAGTCTTAGGTACTGCGATACCCTTCCTGTCTCAGGTATCGCAATACTCTTCCTGTCTCAGGTACCGCGATACCCTTCCTGTCTCAGGTATCGCAATACCCTTCCAGTCTCAGGTACCACGATACCCTTCCTGTCTTGGTATTGCAGTGAGTGATTATAGAGTTTAACGTCGCTGCGTGAATCTTTCACCTATTTGTGACGATGGTATTGCAGTGCCAGAATTGTTGTTTTCTCTTAAAACTGCTGTGTAATAATGGCAAAATAAAAGCAAACATTGTTTCCAATTACATAGTATAGGTACCACGATACTCTTTCTGTCTCAGTATTGCAGTGTCAGAAATGCTGCTTTCTCTTCAAAATGCCATGTAGTGACAACTTCCTGCATACAATGTCAGAATGCCAGTAGAGTATATTTGTAAACACGGTTTTAAACTCTGCAATGCAAGACTTACAAAGATATTTTGTTCAAATTATTACAGAAAGCATCTGTAAATAGAATTATTGCGAAGTTCTGGATTCTGGGAAGCTAGGACTGAAAACCCATTCATTCAGAGAGAGTAGATAAAAAAAAAAGCAAAGTGTAGCGATAATCTTTTATCCGTTTCTGACGAAATCTAATTGGTTGAGTGCCATTGCGTACAACCAAGCAACTTACCTTAGCTATGGTAGAGATCGGGATGAGCGAGAAGGAATGGTGTCACTTGATAAATTATGTACAGTGACACATTGACAAAGCATGACGATATATTGATGACATGTCGACACAGTACAATTGCATAGTGATACATTGACATACACTGTACATAACACGCATACAGATACATGCCATGGAGACACAGAAATGGTTAGAATATATAGACTATGCCTAGACATCAGAATATGTACTCAGTACCCTGATATCTTTGTCTGTACCATGGTGCCAGAATATGTGTATATACATACATACACACACAGAGAATATGAGTCAGAGAGAGAGAGAGAGAGAGAGAGAGAGAGGGGGGGAGGGAGGGAGAGGGAGAAGGGGAGGGGGAGGGGGAGAGAGAGAGAGAGAGATAGAGATAGAGAGATACAGATAGAGAGAGAGAGAGAGAGAGCGATACAGACACATATACACAGATAGACATACATATACACAAACATATAGATATAAATATGGAGAAAGAAAGAAACACACATACTCTCTCTTTCTCTCTCTCACACACACACACACACACACACACAGGCTCACAGACACACACAGGCTCTCACTGACAACTTCCTATCTTGTCAAGCTAACTCTCCACCTAACCCCTACTACCCTGGTGACTGTGCAGATAGACATACCTGTGTGTGGACCCACCATACAGCAGTAGCTAGGTGACAATATCCCAGACCAGAAGGGGAAGAAGGAACTGGCTATCCTAAAGCATACTCCATATCTATCTGGTCTTCACATGGCACCCGTTAACCTTTATTATCCATTGTAGGCTCTGAAACACAAGAAGACAGAACAATTTAAAATACTGCCCATTCCCATGCCACTATCTATTATGTCCAGCATCCTTATCCTTCCTCCAAGTCAGATTTACAGGATAGTTTGGCCAGATAGCTAGACTAGCCTTCACTCTGAAGCCAGCATCTCAAACATGCCAGGGAACACCGTTTCCGGCATATTTAACATTGTGAGGCTAATCATGCGTGACCTGCGACTGTATCTCCTTTCTAAAACAATGGTCAGATGTCAGATACTACTCCGGGAGGTCAATTTGTCTTCATACTCAGACATGGACAACACACTGGTGATGATTGGTGAACTGCATGAACGCTGGAGGTTCTCATTTGGTGAACTATGCAGTCATGAACGATTCTATCATTATTTGTTGGAACTATACATGAACCAAGGATTCTATCATTATTTTATTTGCTTAACTACAATATATAGGAATCCAGGGTTCAATAATGTATTTGGTGAACAATACAGGAATAAAAGATTCTCATGGTTTGGTGAACTATACAACAGGCATCAATAATTCTATTAAAGATTCTCTTATCACTTGGTGAATTATACAGAAATTAATGATGTATTTTGTTACAATATGTCAATGATGTCACGGAGTAGAACATACAATGTTAAGTCAAGGTTAAACCCAAGACTGGTATGAGTGAACAAATGATGGTGAATACAGATGCTGCATCTATGTAAGACTGTAGAAGATACCAGGAAACCAGATGGGAATCAAACTCAAACCCTGGGGCTTGCACTTCAATGTGCTACCTCTGATACCCCTAGAAATACAGAATAGCTCACAGATTGACTCACATTGTAAATTTCATAATAATTGTTCTCTTAAATACAATCATAATTTTTCTTCTAAATACAATCAAAGAAAGTTGTAAGCTTGTAATATTTTAAAGCCTTAAGCCATATATAAAAACTACGGTATAAATATATTATTATGGAGCCATTTGAACTGTGTCCCTAGAGGCATAATATACATTGTCTACACCACTCTTCAGATTTCTTACATTCAGCCGTTTTTAACTCTCATTCTATTATTCATTCTGGCTTAGATGTAGACTATCCATAGTCTCAGTAGTGGGACAAAAATTAAAGATTTCCCCCATGGGTTGGAATGTATGCTACAATGTAAAACAAGCCACTGAGATGCTTCACTATTATATTACAGCTACCTAAATGTATACTTGTCTAGCAGTTCATGTCAGATCTATTGAAAATGAACTACTGTAGTTAGATGATAAGGTCTGTGATGCAGACTAGCCTTAACATCAACGTAGAGGTCGGTTCATAACCCAAAAGGATACTACATGACCCATAGGAAACTCCTCGGCATGGTCCTCGGGTCATAACCAAAAGGATACTACATGACCCATAGGAAATTTCATTAGGCCGAGTCGGTCCCAAAATTCATTCCCAATGCTATACTAGTCTATTTATGGTGCTATGTTTTTATCGTTATAATGTTATATTGTGCATGTATTACCATCATCATCATGCTTTACCTAACCATTGTGCCATATATGCCTACATTTGTCATTACTAAATAAATAGTTCCTACATAGTAATGTGTTGTTCCTGCACATTATATTACAGCTACCTAAATGTATACTTGTCTAGCAGTTCATGTCAGATATATTGAAAATGAACTACTGTAGTTAGATGATAAGGGCCGTGATGCAGACTAGCCTTAACATCAACGTAGAGGTGCCATATTTCTTTAGTATTTATTTTTTCCTTTTCCATCTCGTGTAGCACACACATCAATAAGAGCAAGAACTGTCTTGAAGAAATCTGATATAAAACCAGGGTCAGTGCAAAATAGGCTGCGTACATTAGTTCGTAATGGATATATTGTTGGAAACGTGTCCTGTTGCCTCTGCATGATGACATTAAACAGTGCTTCTCAACACGTTATCATCACCATCAGATACGTGAGAATGTTATCCTACTCCTTACTGGAGGCAATCACAGTGGCCGCACACAGAATCACTTATGATAAAACAGAGCAGCAATAATGTTAATTTATACACAATATGTCGATTGATAACCCTGCTGTACTCGAGCATGTCAAGACGACTTCAAATCTGAGCTTCACGATATTTGATGGAAGAAACAGTAAAGTCAACAAAGGTTTTCAACAATGCCACTACTATCCCATTCAGTCCCTCCAGCAAACACGGTGAACAGCCACGTTTGTATATAGTTTTAAAGAATTTGAGAATTTCTTGGAGTGACTCTTGCTATAAAGTGCACGAAAAGCGCTTATTTATCACATACAACAATAAATATCTAACAGCATGCTATTACATGAATGGAAGATGATATCCATGTATCAAATTTCAACAGCTTTTCAGTCCTAACACTTATTTTTATAATTGCAATATATTTTTTAATACATCTGTAAAAAGAATATTTTAAAAATGCTATCTTTTGGAATAACTTTATTTGGACCGAAAATAAATAAGGAGAAAATATGACATCATTGGAACATCTTGCCTTAATTCTGTGCCAAATATATAAACAAAACGTAAAACATGAGTAAGGCCTCTCATGGAAATAATAGTATTGAAGCAACATTATTGAAATAGATACGAAAGATGTGAATGTATTCTGGCATGCCAAGACAAACAAGGGACATCCCCGTGCCAGCATTCAATCATATGGAAACAATGAACTGTAAACCTAGACCTGAATAGCAAAATAGCTTTGCAATGCATGCGTGTGTGTTCGCGTCAGTCTTTGGTCCTGCTAACAAGTACAGCAAGTTCAAATGAAAATGTAAGCTATCACATCCTTTTTTTTTCTTTCTTTTTTTTCTATCACATCCTACATAATAATCTAAACATTTATTCTTAAAAGAATTTATTTTTATTTTTTAATTTGGTGCTTGCACCTTTAAATTCAACAACTTAAAGTGTTAATTCAAACCACATGCCATCATAATCAAAAATGACATATTATCACACACAAAAAAAACACATTTATGTAATTTATAGATATACATCTCAACACCATTCATAAATCTTCTAGACATACGACATATTGCAATACTCTAAGAACTAATAATTCAATGATGTAGTAGGAGTATAAAGTGTAAATCTGCTCATAATCAGCATAATATATCATAATCATAGCAAAATATCAGACTCTAGGCCGTCTTCGCGGTAGGATAATGTCTTCCTATCAGCATATTTTAAATATAAACGTCATCGTGAAACATCAGACACCTTGCTCTCCATCAAACAGATGAATCTTTTGACAACTGTTTACAATTTCAAACCAGGATTTCTTTTTACAACACTGATTGCTTAAAGTGCCATATTGCAAGTCAAATAAACATAAATTCCGAATACAATAAAATATTTAGACAAGATTAATTTCAGTGTATTTGCAGTTATATGAAATGCCATAGCGATCTGATTTCATCATACAGCAGTGGATTGTAATAAGACGCATCCTTTCAAGACAATTTCACAAGTGTCATAACTTCACATGGAAATGAAACCGTTATTACGCAAATAAACACTAAACCATTTCACTCCATCACCAGATTAAGTTTCATGGGAAATCTTATTACACAATGAATTCTTCATATATCAAAATTATTTTATTGTACGTGTCTTATACATTGGCAGAGAAGTGTTCCCTGTGAAGCATATTTGCAAAGAAAATCTCCCAGTATTATCATTGAATTCTCCCATATCTGTACCTTTCCTTATGTCTTGTACATTGGCTAAGAAGAGTTCCCTGCATATTTGCAAAGAATAATTCTAAGTCTTTTACACTGATAAAGAATACTGGCAAAGAAGTGAGCAAGTGAATTGTTGTTTTACATCACAGTGGGAATCTTTGACCCATACGTGACGATTGGCAAAGAAGTGATCCCTTGTCAAAGAAGAGCTAGTTCCATATTGTCAATGAAAT
Organism: Lepetodrilus fucensis; assembly: GCA_032361325.1. Classification (NCBI taxonomy): domain Eukaryota; kingdom Metazoa; phylum Mollusca; class Gastropoda; order Lepetellida; family Lepetodrilidae; genus Lepetodrilus; species Lepetodrilus fucensis. Next base: position 4,405 of record JAUTBV010102537.1, on the reverse strand, counting down.
CCTCCATATATCTGAGCCAGATCCTTCCTTGTTTTGAATTGACAAAGAAGAGTTCCTCATCTTGTATATTGACATACAAAAGCTACCTGTAGTTCCCTATATTATCAACAAAATATTCCATATACAGTACCGTAACCATTTCCTTCTATCTTTAAACTAACTTCCCCCATCTTGTATATTGCCTAACAACAGCTAGTTCTGTACATTATCAATGAAATCTTCCCTGAACCAATTCCTTATGTTGGCAAAGAAGAGTTACCTGTCAAGTATTGCCAAAGAATAACTAGTTCCCTGTATTATCAATGAAATCTTCTATATATATCTGAGCCATTTCCTTCTGTCTACTTTTAAACTGAAGTTCAACCATCTTGTATATTGCCAAAGAATATAGTTCCATATTATCAATGAAATCTTCCATATACCTGAACCATTTCTTTCCGCCTTTTACATAGACAAAGAAATCACACCCCCCCCCCCCCACACCTTGTCTTCTACATTGACAAAGACATGGTTCCCAGTATTATCCAACACTAAAAGTGATGCATTAGTTGTTTGTCCCTACAGGCCGTCATCAATCATCTTCTGTCCTCTACTTTGCATTGCACCTTGCTAATATTCACCATGCTAATATTCCTGCAACGCCAGAGTTGTCCATATGATGCAGCAATCCCATCACGACAGTCATCAATCAAATGACTGCATCTTACATGGGCAATGATAAGGCTGTGCGTGATATGGATGTAACATTAACCCAATTCCGAGCACAAATCTGTCATCACTGAACAGTCAATGTTTCATAATGTCATAATGTCTAGGCAGATCAGTTGTTTCTAGACTTTGTTTTATTGTTTTAATGCTTATTTAAAACTACCAGTAAGGCTGCACAAATTAACAACAAAACATTTTTGCCCAATTTTTATTTTACAATTTGTAATAGTAATTTTACCATTAGATATAATTTAAAAAAAAGGTTTTGTATTACATAGAAAACAATTTTTTTTTATCTGAAAGTTGTTGGAAAATCATCTAAGATGGCACAAGTTTAAATCTGGCTTTTGGGCAAAGCAATGTTTTCAGAGAGAAAATAGTAAATACAGTATTCTGCTATTATTATTATTATTATTATTATTATTATTATTATTATAATTATATATGTGTATCTGCATCAGCCCTGGTACACTGGTTCTTACTTTAACAGTCATTGTAGGGTTTCCTCCCACAGAAAGCAGATACACGTATATCTATAAACTGGTAAATAAAATTGTGGAATAGTGGTGTCCAAAATGTTAAAAAAAAACACCACAAAAAACATTATCCGCTTCATGAAATAAACAATTTAATATAGTATCTAGCCAGGTCAAAATTAAGATGACAAACCTATTGAATAGGTCATTAAATTGTTGCATGGAACACTTTTGATACTGAAAAATACATTTGCAGGTAAATTAGTAACGTCAGCAAAAAACAACAATTTTCACAGATTTTCAAGTGATTCACCACCAGTACCGATGCCCAAAAGACATTCAATCTTCTTTTGTCTTAACCCAATAGTGTGACTGACGAGACTGACATTTCATTGGCCTGTTGTGATTTACCTGTAAGTAGCCACATGCCCCGCTCACCTGTAGGAATGGTTGTCATGCCGATATAGCTAGAAAACAACACAGCAATGTTTTGTCAGTAAAAACACATTTACCAAACACCTAATCCCAGAGCTTACTATGCGATCGTGGGGATTAGACGGCACAGATTGGACCAACAGGAAATGGGGGAAATACGGAATTGTGGGTAATGGAAAGAGTGTATGCATCAAAGGTTGGCTAATCAATGACAGAATATTCATATTTTTTTCATTTCTTGCCAATACAGTTGTTAAGTGGTTTGCAGAATACAAAGGAAATCTGAAAATGCATTAGACTATCAAACTTGGCAATCGCTGGCTGACGGCAACCATAGAGGCCCTATATAGAGCAGTGATAGTGTTATAATTCTGCAACCATAGAACCCTATATAGAGCAGTGATAGTGTTATAATCCAGCAACCATAGAAACCCTCTATAGAGCAGTGATAAGTGTTATAATCCTGCAACCATAGAACCCTATATAGAGCAGTGATAGTGTTATAATCCAGCAACCATAGAACCCCCTCTATAGAGCAGTGATAGTGTTATAATCCCCCAACCATGGAACCCTATATAGAGCAGTGATAGTGTAATAATCCCCCAACCATGGAACCCTATATAGAGCAGTGATAGTGTTATAATCCTGCAACCATAGAACCCTATATAGACCATAGGACCCTCAGAATAGCAAATACATATGGTGCATATTTTCATTGGCATTATCTTCACATTCTAGACCAGGACCCTTTAACAATATGTCGTGACTCAAAGTCGATAACCTTAATAACGCCAATTCTGGCCATAGATTACAACATTGCTAAAGTAGAAGAAAAAGAAGAATATTTTATGTCAGATATACAAGGATAACAAAAAAACATTAGCTCTGTTGCCCTATTATTCCAACAAATTGGAGTTACGGTATTAAAGAGTTGCGCATTTTATACAGGAGGATCCAATCAGCTTGAAGGCTGATTTGAAAATAAATATTCATTTCTCGTCCCGAAGTCTACTATCCTTCAACCACATCGCCAGAAGTGAAGATATACACCGCGGGGCATTATGCGATAACTTCTGAGAAGACCATTATTACCTCAGACGTCACTTGACATTTCTACCACTGCTGAAATCTCCCATCCCAAGTGCCAGATCTACCTGAAACCTACGGTTGACTGGAAGGCTACAAATGTTAAACCTGTCCAGTTGCTCAACGTAATCTCGGTCTTCATCATCCACACCTAGCCTGGAACAATGGTCATGCAATCCACCAAATGGTAGAGTTCTGTGGGCTATCACTCGGCATTTACCTTGTACTACACATTTCCTCATCACGTCTTCACCTGATCTCGGAAAGATACCAAAAAGGTCAGACTGTACTAACATGATTGACAGGCAAGCAACACAAAGGGCCATCTATTCAAAGAAATATGCTTTTCCTGCCAAACATACTAAAATATTATACAAAATATTTTTAAAAATCAAAAGATATTTATATATATACCGGTAGATGTTTTTTGGGAGGTGTTTTTTTTAAATATTATTATATTAACCTTCTCTGCTAGATTAGGCACATAAACTAATACATCAATTCATCTGTATGGGTTCTTGACCTACTAGTTATCTTGGATATTCATAGATATAGGTTGAGAATGTCGCATATAAAACGTGAGCACTTTACCTCTTTGATGTAAAACTGTACTCCAGTGTTTGATGTAAAATGGTGCTTATGTGTTCTTCTGAGATCAAAGTAAAACGGCTCTGACAGCGCCACAATGTCATATAATCCCAGTAATAAGCATTAGAAGACGTTTATGCCACGTCCAATTATGATTTCCTGCTACTGAATGTCTCATACATTATCCTGTTATGCTATTTATGCTAAACCACTTATTGTCTCAGTACTTACATTATACCAAGATGTACTGTGTTTCTTCCATGTGAAGTATACGAAACCCCCCAAAAATGAATTATGGACATTCTTGGGAGAAAAAGCAATCTTCGTGATTGGATTTTATTCACTTACTAATTAGTGGACTAATGAACAAGCATTCATAGGTACCAACAAAATTAAACCCACAGCAATAAGTTGTCCTAACAAATCCAAACAAGCCCATAGCGTTATCATAGCAGCATTATTTTCAAGTATTGCTAAAATAAGTGACAGGTGTTTGGGATGAAAATCCCTTATCCAGTCAATCTACATTGGGCAAAGCCTTTCTTGGGAGTCAACTATCAATGTTCTAATCCTATATTGTTGAGAGACCCTGCCCATATAGTATAACCTGTGTGGTGGACCCAATGGCCCCTGGGTCGGTTCCATTGCCTCTTAGCCGGTTCCATTGCCCCTGTGTTGAGGGACGTGTAAATCTGTTTTCCCCACTATCAATATACAGAAACCTTGTATAAAACTGATACCACTTCATAGGAACAACAGGTCAGCATTTTTTTGCCACTGGGTCAATAAACAGATCAGCGGAAGTCACGTCTTTCCCAGCAGAATACAACCCAGGGAACATGTACAGACCCAATAGCATTACATACATACAGCAGTGTACAGACCCAATAGCATGACATACATACAGCAGTGTACAGACCCAGTAGCATGACATACATACAGCAGTGTACAGACCCAATAGCATTACATACATACAGCAGTGTACAGACCCAGTAGCATGACATACATACAGCAGTGTACAGACCCAATAGCATGACATACATACAGCAGTGTACAGACCCAATAGCATGACATACATACAGCAGTGTACAGACCCAGTAGCATGACATACA
>JAUTBV010102526.1:0-15617 GCA_032361325.1 Lepetodrilus fucensis | reverse complement strand
CCACCAGTCAATATACTGCAGACAGTAAGACACACATGCCACCAGTCAATATACTGCAGACAGTAAGACACACATGCCACCAGTCAATATACTGCAGACAGTAAGACACACATGCCACCAGTCAATATACTGCAGACAGTAAGACACACATGCCACCAGTCAATATACTGCAGACAGTAAGACACACATGCAATACCATCAGTCAATACACATGATCCACATTTGCAATTAGCAGTTGCCACATGTCAGATGTCTATTAGTATTGATTCAGGCCTATGTTCCTGACATCTTATTGCTAAGCATCTTTAGATAGTTTATACCATTTATGGTGCCAATCCCTCAGCCTTCAGCATTGCTTGGAGCACAGAGGTGGCACATATGTCTTCCACCACAGAGCCAGGAAGCCAGGAAACAATTCTGTATGAAATTTACGGTTATTGTTATTTTGCATCAATTCAATTTCATGGTATGGTCTCATTGACATTGGAGTCATTTTGCAAAGGAAGACTAGGAATTGTTTCTTTCTTGCCAATAAACTCGTACAATGATACACATGATGGCAATGATACATGTGCCTATAGCTCTTTATGAGCTATGGAACTGCACCAGGAGACACACACAATGTCTTGGTAATGCTAGTCTGCTAAGGAATTGTCTCTCCTTTGTCACTGATGCAGCAAACCATTCTTTGAGGTTGAGCTTGTTTCCCTAGTGAGTTTTATTGCTAAAATTGAAATAGAGCTTTCACTGCAAAGACAGATAAAGGTCATATGTCTCTTTCATCTTGCATACAGATATGGTTAAATTGTATTTCCTGATTTGTATATTTATAAAGAAATCATTTATTGATTGAGTCTGTTATTGAAGAAAAATCAAAGCTAAAAGGCAAGATTTAAAATATGTATGTTTATCAATCTCTAACTATATATCAATGTACTATTGAATCTATATCATTATAACAATGTTGATATTATCTGCTCACCCAGTAAAGAATGGGCTCGTGATGAGATTTTGATGCGAATGGTAACCTTTCTGTACCCGAAGGGTGAAGTATCTTAGGTTGTGTATATTCCCCAGGTTGTTGAGAATGATATTGATGGCACATTGATCCATTGACCAGATACCTCCTGTATGACATGGTGTAATTATAAGGTAACTGTATCTATCAGTAACCATACACAATGGTTACTAAGTAGATACAGTAACCTTTCAATTAAGCTATTTTATACAGGAAGCAAAAAGGTAATGTGTAGTTCTATGAGCATATTTTCGAGCATGGATTTCTAAACAATATTTTACAATTTTTTAAATTTTATTGTTACATATATTATCATTGTTTATTGTATCAATACATCATTGTATCCATGTACAGCACTTACAGTACAGTTAATCCCAGTCTTCAGTACAGGGTATCATTTCTCAAAGATCTCACATCTACTACAAAACCATATAGCAATCACCATGTATAAGGTATCGCTAAGATAGTGCTTATGGTCTCATAGTAGATATGAGAGCTTCGTGAACAGATACCCAGGAACACAGTCATGATGGTTTTAATGCTCGCAGAAGTGTTTTAGTCTCCTGCTTTATGTGTTTATCAAAATCCATGTGGATTCGATTCCCAGGTATTCACACAACATGATGAGACTGGCACCGCCGAGAGGGTCTGTTTTTCTCCTTCGTCTCGCTACTGTTTACTAGTATTTTTCCATCTCTATTTTATTTCCTCTTGGTCTGCGAGTGCAAGATGGGATATTCATTGGACGCGATGGTATTATAGTTTGGCTCCTGTACCAGAAATCCTTGATGAATTGGGTTGAATTTGTACGCAGATGTATCTACTGCTTGTTGATTTTTCACATACCGGTAGGCTGATCTGTTCACAATAGAAAAACTCTATTAACTGTTTGTATTATAAGTCTACATATCTAGATTACTATAGATTTCAGAAAATGAAGTTTAACATGATGAGCTGTAACACTAATTCTAAAATGTGGTATCCAAATATTAAACATTTTAGACAAACATATTATATTTAATTTTATATGTTTGTTAAATGTTTAAATTCACAGACAGAACTAGATGTTGCAGGCTTCTCTCCCACAATAACCAGACCACTGCTATACCACAAAATGAGTGTTATTAAAACACTTGTTCACCTCAAGATGCCTAACCACCATTCAACTACAGAACCAAGAGTTTGAAACTGTTTGAAATGTTAATGACTTCAGTGTTTGAACATTTGATATGACTGTGCTCCAGCTAAGTCTGAGTTTTGATAATTGGCGGTCTTTGTGTTATGATACAGTTACATACTGCCTGCCAATCACATGGGAGTAGAAAGTCCTGCTGTTCATGTTGTTGAGGATATTCACACAGTAGAGTGTGACAATGGCTACAGGCTATGGGAGGGAGGGCTATCTGTAATTATGGACATAAGCAGCTTGAAGGTAATTCTCATCTGTTGGTAAGTCTTAAACCATGACTAGCCACCGGCGTTACAGTTATTGAAAATAAACGACCAGCCAAATGACTTTGCAGATATTTGATACTTCAGAGTGATTGAAAAAAAGTCAAGAGTTTATTTTTATGAAATTAAATCTAAATTGATTGTATTGTTACCAATATAGTTGGTAATGATGGTAATGATGGTAATGATGGTAATGATGGTAATAATGCACATTTTACTAATGTCGCACATTATTGCTAAGGTCATTGGCATTATAATAACTGCAAACTGGCATTAAAATGATCAGAAATTGTCAATATAAATTGACTTTTAGTCCCCATACACAATTTAAGAAACAAATAGGTTGTCATTGAAAATACACTGAATAATGTAAGTACAGTACACTTGTCCAAGCATATGTAGTTAGGCCACCCAGCAAGGGAAGTATGTACATATGTATGTAGTGTATAGAGAGCTGGATGTTGTAATGGCCGCTGCTCCACAGAACGATCCCAGCACTACCAGAGTCGTAACTCCTTAGCAACTCCATGTTACATGTATGAGTTACAACTCATAACATTATGATTGTTCTGTGGAACATGCCCCTGACTTGGGTATAATGATGTGATAATAACATATAATTCAGTGTTTGTCGCAGATTTATGGATGTGAGAAATAACACGTTATTTCAGTTGGCAATTGGTCATGATGGTCATCTTCTGGTCATCTTCTGGTCATGATCTGGCCATTTTCTGTTGGTCACTCGGTGCCATCATGTCCATCATTGCCCTGGATTCTCTAAGTTCATCTAAACTCTTAGACGACTTATTTTCCTGTTCTTTAGATATTCTTTGTGAATGCAATCTTTTAATGTTGCTTGCACAATGCCCATAAAGTAACCGTTATTATTTCCCCGTTGACCCGTGCAACCTGATAATTATCGTGTGCAGTATTTATCACCAGACATTTATTTATATTATCCATCTCGCAGCACCATGGAGTAATGTCATCCATTTTGTGCGGGCGTTCCTTAACGATAGCCATAGCTTCTGAAAAGCTAAATGAAGTGTCCGATTTACGAACACGGCAGATTTGCCCTCCTAGGCCAGAGAGTTCCAACACGGAGGTGTGGAGAGAGACCTTGAGTCATTGATTCTCCAAACTGTGAGATGAATGACAAGAGAGCATGTCCTGCATTCATATAGAGGCTCACCTAGAGGCTCAACCAGAGGCTTACGGGCTCATGGAATGACTATGTCCAGGAACCATCAGAACATAGTAGACAACGATCAATACCTTCACTGATGGGGTTTCAATAATGGAATAGTCCCATAGGTATCAATATACTGGGGCAGAAGAGATAAACCATTTAGCATGTTTAGAAGTGTGTTCATCAGTTAAGATACTTTGAAGACAGGTCTTCTTCTGTGTAGTCTTCACTGTTAATGGGTCTTCTTCCAGGATGAACATGATGAACAACATGACACAAGTTACAACTTCAGAATCATGTGAATGCCATCCTTGATATAGAGTTAGTTCCATATGTACAGTAAACTGTTTAATTTCTGGCCATCATACATCATCCTGACCAAAAAACTTCTAAATCTTCCAAATCTTGGAACATACTGAAGATGGTTAACATCATCTCAGACATTTTGTACAAGTCTTGGCACCATGCAAAGTGTCAAAATAATCTATTCACTTCATTAATTTCTTCAGTTTTATCAGAATCCACATCCTTTAAGATACTTCATTGGATTCCAAGTTATATCAGTATCCACATACTCCAAAATACTTCATTTTTAAAAAGTATATAAATTCTTTATTTTTTCTTGCAATAGATATGCATATTTTTATTTTCCTTAAATATGTACATTTCAAGATGCTTCTTGAGTTTTCTCAGTATTCACATGCTTCATTCTACTTCATTGGAATACCCTCCCAATACATGCGCTTCATTCATGTTCATTAGTCTTCTCAATAAACACACACACACACATGTATGCTCCAATATGCACCTCAGTTGTGGTAGCACATCACATGGAGCTATTGACTGGACACCTACTATAGATATCTAGACATGTATCGAGAGCAGAGCTGTTTTGATAAGAAACTTGTTTGCACTTGTTGCTTGCCTGGCAATCTGTAGAGGGAAGATGCAGTGTGCATGATAAGGCTAGCCACTGCTGAGAGAGAGCGTGTGATGAGATATCTGTAATAATTGTCCTGTGGCCGCGTACAAGACTGTTTTATTGTTTTTCTTGTATCTCAGGCATGCTGCTATCTGACAAGGGCTTGGTTAATCTTGCGTTTAACTTGAATTCAATTGACTTTAATATAGTGACTTATAACACTTCTGTGATAAAAAGGATATTAAATCTACAACTTGTTCTTGCCTGTGAACACTAATCTGCATTTATGTAGAGCATGCGCCAGTGGTGGATTTGGAGCATAAGAAGTAGTCATTATTATTATTATTTATTATTATTATTATTATTATTATTATTATTATTATTTAATATTAATGTAAACTGGGGTTGACACTACGGCCTGATGAAAGCTACAGATCTATACAATGTAGCAGGATTCATCGAGGATATGGATGTGCAGAGGATCATACTGATCACCTCAGGTGCTGGATTGCGAGTCTTAACGCTCTACCGAATGAGCCAAATCGGTAACCCCTCTGGCTGAGATGAATAGGAGCATCTTATATTACATCCGACTACAGATGCAACACAACTCTGACAAAACACTGTTTTTGTTGACAAAAGCTGTGAGGGATCAGTGACAATGCAGGCATGTCTATGTATCAGGTGTGATAGTATCGTATTGGCTGCAGACTTATCCCACCAGTGACTCGCGGGGTGTCTGACAATGGTAACAAACTGGTTGTGTTGGCTGGTCGGCTTTTCTCAAGGATACACATGGCTTGTTGCTTGCTCTTTATACCATGTACAGCAGTCTGTATTTTTATCAGGGTGAATACCCACAATAAACCATGTGGGCTGTCTATTTAGATACCCATGGCAAGCAGGGTTTATGCATGACTCATTCAGATATGCTCCAATGACCTCATGTGGGAACGTTCCATATTTTCAAAGATGAACAAATATTGAATGAAAATGTAAATAAGGTAACTCTTTCTCTCCTTCAATACCTACCTCCCCCTCTCTGCAGCTTCTTGCTTAACTCTTTCTGTTGTATGTCATCTCATTCATCTATCTTCTACCATTTCTCTTTTTATTTATTCATCCTACCTTTCTTTTTTTCTCTTTTTTTTCTCTTTATCTATCTGTTGTCCCCTTCTCCCATCAATACTTATTTATTTCAATCTCTCCAATTACTTCCTCTCCCTCTCTCTGTCTCTCTCTGTTTCTCCTCGTCTCCCCTCTCCTCTCTCTCTCTCTCTATCTCTCCCCTCTCTCTCCCCACCCTCTCTCTCTCTCTCCACCCCCTCTCTTCTCTTCTCTCTCCTGCCTTCCTTCTCCTTCATTTGCACTGAACCCTTCTATTTGTAGCAAGATATACCTTACTCAGTTTTTCTTCTTCTGTTTTCTCCATCATCATCCAATCATGAAGCAAGATAGTTGCAACTCACCTCACCGCGTCCATTGCCGTCGGGGGTCTCCCGACTAGACACCTACGTACCACGCTCTGGGGATATGGATACTAAGCATGCCTACAGGTGCCGGAACATCCATCCATGGAAGATCCGAGTCTCTCGTCCTTCTTAATGCCATAACGCGCATTTCATTGTCGTCTTTTTCACACTCGAAAAACAACGTCACTTAACAACGATAACTTTAACACATGTACATCTCGCAATCTACAATGTTTTGTCAACAATTCTTTTTAGGTGTCTGTCTGAATTGCTGCTCGTTAGATATTTCGACAGGAAAAATGGTTTAATTTTTTTTCAGTTGTGCAGCGCTGCATAACACATGTAGAAGTTGCGCGAGATACGAGCTGCTGATTTGTCTGTTTGTCTGTCTGATAGCGGCAGATGACAGACAAATTACCTCGACTGGTTTTTTGACGCAGTCATGTCAAAATTGACTAACCAGTATGCAGGATACTTCTGGATGGTTGTCTGTGAATCACATAGACTTTTACATAGGCTTTAGGTAAGTTCAGGTCACTGCCTTTTAGATATTGAAACTGATCTCATGCATGATGGCTTTGATCCATAAATATAACACAACTCTTAACATTCGTTTTTCCAATTGATGGCACATGTCAAATTTCTATTGTCAGCTTTTAGCAACAGAGAAGACTGCTTGCCATTGCTATCCTATTCAAATGAAATTTAAAAAATAGTCAGCATCTCTTTATTTTGTGTATCTGAACAAGAAAAAACTATGTATGGCCTCTGATGAGAACTTGCAGTAGTTTGGTGATAATACTGAGACGTAGTCAATTAGCTCCTGTCATGTTCTTCAACCAAGACTGAAACTGGTCATCAAGGAATCAGTGTATCTCTGGAGTATGTCTATTGGCTAGATATGTAATCTGAGGATCTTCTGATGGCATGTTCTGTACCCATGGCGCCTATCACCCCTGACAACACCCTTGACACTACAGAGTATGTGTGTGATAGTGGGAGAGTGTGTGTGGTGTAGTGTTAGAGTGTGTGTGGTGTAGTGTTAGAGTGTGTGTGGTGGGGCTGACCATTTTTCACCATATCAAAAGTCTTAATTCAAATGGTTCCCAAATAATATTTTGGTCACTGTTGTTAAATTGCTATTTTATTACATGTATATTACAAATATTACCATTATCCTTCAAAGCAAGTTTCTTCAGTCAAGAATAGAAACAGCATATTAAAAGACTTAACATTTCAATGGTTACAATTATGATATCAATACCATATATGACTAATATTGCTATGTAATATAATATTGCAACAGTAACAATTTCAATATCACCATCTCTGGTAACAGAAATGGAAATTTAAGAGTTAATATCAAAATATGGCTTGACAGGGGTTAATGCCATACTATGACATACATAATATTTGCAAGTGTTAAAGTTGTAAATCATTCTCCAATGTTATTTGCCAGGGAGTCTCTTGACTTATTAAATCATCGCAGTAATATTTTCTGATAAATATTTCTATTTTTGCCTGGTCATGACTGCTGTGTGGTATTTATGGGTGATTGGCTGAAGGAAAATGAAGGATGAAGACACGACTGTAGATAATGTGAAGCCAGTGTATTCTCTCTGTGACTTCCAGGGATGAGGTGCTGGAAAACTCTCAGAGTATTTAAGGAACTAAGACTATGGTAAAATATGAATAGGATAAGACATATATTTATGGGATTTGTGGCCTATATTTTCAGATGCTCTTATTAATATTACTGGCCTATCCTCTACAGATCCATTAGTAATTCTATATCAATCTGGTAATGGTATTGTGTGTGGACTTCTTACTTCTCAGTACTTTTTTTTCTTCTTTTTTCCCCCCCTTTGTATTGGATATACATCAGCTGATGATGAGACAACCTTCATTTAGTTTCTCTGATAATGGACATATCTGGATTAGATGTACAGCAGAATATGGGATGTCCTCATTGTACTAAGGCCATACAAAATAGATTAATTGTCATCAGTTCTTCCTTCAGCTCGGAACACAGCAGTTAGGGTACTTCTGTGGAAATTATTTACACTGAATTATATTGGGTGGGAATCGCATTTCAATACAGTTCGGTGCCTAATGTATCTCATTAAATTGTGTAATGTCTGATGTCAGCATTTGATTCTTCTCAGTGTCAGAGTGTGGCTGAAACATCAGGAAGGTTTACACCAAAACCATTTTAGTGTCGGTATCTTGTAGTGTCATAGATGGATATGATGCACAGAGGATTATCGCCAGGTAAAGTACCGGTAGTGTCTGTAGGCACTCAGTGTCTGATAATGTGTCTAAACTCCCAGGTAGTGTCTGTAGGCACTCAGTGTCTGATAATGTGTCTAAACTCCCAGGGTCGGGCGCCATTATTTCTGTCAACCTGAGCCGTGTCAAATTGTCAGTATTCACTGATAAAAATAATGATTGATTTACATGGCAAGAAAAAAAGACCATCTGATATGTTTGTTCTCCAATGTTTGAAATCACAGCACTCATCAGTCTCATTTTCTGGAATAAATCACACTTGTTTTGACAATTTTTCATGGAGTAATCATTGTCTAGAATCTCATTTCTGGGATTGGTTTTTTTTATAACTAATTCCATTTGTATTACACAGTGTTTTCTTACTGGAAACTGGAATAATGTCGCTAATTTTCGTGTAGTATTTGAATGTTGATGTTGGAATGCTCCATGGAAGAGAATAACGCTATACAATCATCATATGTCAGTGGAGGGGTCATACTAGGTTGTGTAGTGGAGTATATCCCAGTTTATACAGATGTGCAGCTATGTAAAAGTTAAAACCCATGTGTTGGTACCATGACTGGCTGAAATTAATAAAGTCATCAAATATTGCCACGCATCCGTCGTGTATGAGAACATTATACGTTGAAAAAGCATCATCCATTGAACCATAATTATCTATTTGAGTAACTCCTTGACTTGTAGTCGTAATTTATGATGGCAGTATACTACTTAAGACTTAATGCCTCAATTATCCGTATCAGTATAGTCTGACATGTAGCCTTATTTATCTATGTCAGTATACTACTTAGAACTGTAGTCTCAATGATTCGTATCAGTGCCACTTTTCCTACTTTATCAATTAATGCCATTGATGGTGTATTATGTTATATGTTGATCAGAATGTGGGATGTTATCAAGAAAAATAGCATTCATATCTTTAGCTATCTTTTCCTTCTATGTAGCATTAGTCTTCAAATTGCTCGAGACTGTTGCGTATCTCTTGACATGACATAAGTTGATGTGACGTAATGGCATGTTAGGAATAATGTTTTAAGCTTTCCTACAAAACCTCTTTAATTGTAATTCATCATGGAGGTGTAGGAGCAGTGATGGAATGGCAGAAAGTAACAAGTATACGGCTAGGTACTAGTGTAGCCGGTCTTCATGCACTAGTGGTGAGCTGCTTCTCTGTGGTGAGCTGCTTCTCTGTGGTGAACTCCACTGTTGCTCTTCAAAGGGACACAAGGTCTAATTTAGACTAAAGACCCACTGGGTGGATGATGGCTGACTCCTTGATGCCGACTGAAACGGAAACATCCAGATGAAACGTCTGTGTTGTTTCATTACCACACAGGAGCTGCTAATTGTGGCCGCAGTGTTAACGAGATTTTATTTTGGCAACAGATTAAAGTTTTCAATGAACGGAGATGCTAGTTTGTATAGACAAGGCCTCTTGTGAGCTCTCGGTGGTGTGGTTAATTAAATTCCGTAACATCGAAATTACTTATGGGATTCCAGAAATCTCTGGAAATATCGTGGAATTCTATCAAAGTATTATTATTGAGAACATTGCTCAAATGGGGATATTTATTTTTGTCAAGAATCTTTTACATAATTTAAATTTTTTTAAATACTAAAACTCCAATCCTCAAGAGATCTGATTATTAATATACATGTATTATAACCAGAAATATGTTAAAAATAGAATGGTAGACCACGTGTACACAGCATGCATTGGGGTTAAGTATGTTCCTGTCCGAGGCCACTAGAGATATACCCTATGGAGCCATAATTGTAGGTAATCCAGTATAGGCGAGGTTAAGAGAAGTTCTACAGAGGAATGACACATGTTTCCAAGATGCACCCATGGATCCGAATGTGAAATAGTGTTGGTTATGCTGGCGTAGAGATACCTGTAATCTTGCTGATTGCTGCTAAAAACATCCAGGCACCTGTTGAATGGCTGATGAATGGGACAGGGCTGTCACTAGCAGACTTACAGTCTCCAGGATGTCTGATGTCTGGGCTGAAGGTCAAGGTCATCACATGATAAAACTTTGCAAACATATTTAAAGGTGCGGATCATGGTAGATATTTTAATTTAAATTTGGTGGGGGATTGGGGTTTAGAGTTGGACTTGTCAGTTTACGCCAGGAGGAAACCCGCAACTTTCGTAGCTGGTAGATATTTAAAAGTTGATTAAATTTACATGTTGAATTGTATTTTTGTATAGGTTTATGTTCTTGTTGGGCTGAATTAATTTTCTATGGGCATTGCTTTGATGTATTGAAGACCTGGGAACGCTTTGATTGAGTTTTTGTATCCACATAATGCTGACCACTACACGAGTGCTACAGTCTCTCAGCATGCTGTGTGGGTACAAGGGCTTCATGAAAGGGTTCCAAGATCACAAATGCTTATAAATGTTCTCAACCATATGAATAATATGAGATATAGGTGAAAGAAGAATTGTCTGCTCACAATGCCAGTCTATTGAGTGGGCGTTATGTGGGTGTATGGTAGGTGAATTCATTTTCTAATACTACAAATATCATGTAACAACAAGTGCAAGCATGCATCAGTCAATCCCATTGCAGCATATAATTGGTAAATGATTATCTGAATTTTTGAAATTTAGAGTCTACCATTGCCCAGTATTTGACATTATCATAGTTCTAGTGTAATTTTAAAGTTCTATTGGTGAATAGATCAGTGGTCTTGGAGTATATCTATAGACATGCTTAATCATCATTTCTCTTTGTTACATCATCATAATGGAAATACTTTTCAATGTGTCACTGTGGCAGAAATTCTACAGGTATATGCACATAAATCTGTTAAGATGTAGTTAAATAACCGTAATACAATATTTCAATGGTTTATTTCCGTTTCATTGAGTGTTGCATAGTGTCACTAACTCTCCAGTATGTATAGCCTCTTTCTGATTGGCTGATCACTGTCCCCACAATCCACAGTTTGATTGGAGTAGAGATAAGTGTCATGTCAGTATGTCCTAACACAGTCCACCATGCTATTCCAGTTTTGGCGTTGAATGGTGGGGTACGAAATTCCACGCGCACTATGGATAAGTCTCACCTTACCGTCGCACGCTGTTATCTATGTGTGTCCCATTCAGAAGTGTTCGTAATTCAACAACAAAATAGTTTATTGCATTCTCATGTTAGCCCTCTTTACCCACGCTGTCACCCACGCAATGATCGGGGTTTCTGTTGGAGTAATTGTGTGTATTAATGTTCACGGTGTATTGTTGTAAAAAATGTTTGTTTCCCATTATAAACTCCAGCTCTCAGCTACAAGTACTGGCTTGTGAACTTGTACGGTATGTGTGGGGGCTGATCAGTATTGAATAAGCAGGGTGTATTCCACATTCTTTAAATATTTTGAAATGCTAAAAATATTAAAGTATTTTCGGTCATAACATTTATAGTTGTTAAGGGTGTTCAATCTTTCATTCCAAAATTATGTCATTGAGTGATTTGTTACTTGTTAGAGCAAAAAGAGTTTGAATATATGTATGTGGAGAAATGGTTCTTTCCGCAGAAAATGACATTGAAATAACAGAAAGCAGAATGTGAAATGTCACCAGAATATGTAAGATGCCATCATAATGCCTTAAATATAGATAGCCATACCATTGGTAATTGAATTGTCTGATTTATGCATGGTTTGCAAGACATTTAATTTTCAATCAGTATATATTAAATGTTCTTAAAACTAGAATATTTGTGTGACCACATTCTAAACAATTCATTATATTATTAATTCAAAGACGCTGGTACCCACTAACCAGATTTTGACATGGTAATATTTCCCCGACATGCACAGCCTACCAGCAGATGTTGACATCGGAACCAGAAACTTGGTGTTCATCTATATTCTTGTCATCCCTGCATGATTCTCGTACACTTCTTCCAACAAATGGTTTCCGCTAATCAAATCAGCTGTGGAAGATTTTGTCGTCTCTCCCATTATCTTGACTACCCAATCTGATACTTATGTATGCAGAACACTCTCATGATAACTCCAGATAAACAACCGCCATATTGCTACTGTAGATTTTAGTGGTAACTGTGAGTCTGGGACCAAATTCATAAAAGAATTAAAACAAAAACTTTCATTTTTTTAATATGCATTTAAAAAAATAAAAGTATTTAATTCTGTAAGCTTTTAAAAGATAAAATTACATTGTCTATATGTGTATAATTTCTTAATTTAATTTCTCAGGAATCCAATAATATCATCGTAATAAACTGATACTTTCAATCTGCAAGGATCTTAACCATAAAACACAAATGTAATTATCTCAAGAAAGTATTTATACTGTAGAAATGGGAAGCTACTGAATTAATATGTTCATAAAACACGTTGATTCATTATTGGGAGACATATTTTATGAATTACATAATTGAAGACACAAAATACATGTTTTCCAGTGTAATAGAACACTCCACTGAAAAACCTGTTTGTTATTTATGGCCTTGGAATTTCATAACCAAGATTCATGATTAGTGCTACCCTGAAGGATTATGAGATAGAAATACACTATTTTTTAATTGAATTTATGCTACAAATATAGCTTACGATAAAGAAAATAAATAATTAGCACATATTTATTAAGCACCTAATCCAGAAATAGTGCTGGCTCATGGCGATGCAATGTCAGAATGTAGGACTTGGATATGACATATTTCAAAATACATTTCTTCATTTTACCTGCAGCCATGTAACACTTTTAGGTTTTTACAGACTCGATTATTTTAGATGCTATTTTATACACTAAAGTTGAATAAATCCAAGTTTATGTGTACTATACTACTGTGTAGATGTGTAACATCAGTGTTAGTGTTGACAAGGTGAACAGGAAATGACTACATCCATGAGTTGATCACGACAACGTGAGTGGATGTGAGTGGATCGTGAGTTACAGATCCACGTTCTGATTGAATAGTCTGGTGCTCTCGGGCATTGTGGCGACTTTCCATGGTGGTAATCCAACTAGACTTCATTTAATAAGTGAAGTGTGAAAATCTTTAAGAGTTGATGTACTCATCTGTTTCATTTGCTCTAAGCTAGTTAATCTTACACATATTTCACGCTGTGCAAAGTTCAAAGACTTATTTTTTTCATAATTTCTCAAGATGTCAACAATCTGGGCAGCCACCTCATTGAGTTACGGAAGTTTTTCAATTATTCTGCAAGAGCGAGTCTGATTGTTAACATATCTCTTCCTGCAGAAATTGCTTGATCGATTTAATTCCAGATGAACAGAGAACATACACACGTTTCATTTGATGTGATGATAACTCTGTTTTCTTCAGGTTTTTATGTTGTGCGTGATGCCAAAGTATTCCATGTTATTACCAGTTGTTTCAATATTTCATTAATTTTGTTTGGCAATTGGTGAATACTGGTTATTAAAAACTGTAAAAAGCAATAAGGAATTATATTCAGCAATACCCATATTATCGATAGCAAACAATCCAAATTTATTGATTAACACTATGCCTGGCAAATTCAAGATTGTTGGCAATGAGTTCCTAACTACAGATGTTTTCACACTTTATACAATTTACATGACAGTGAAACATTTGTAAGACAGTGAAACATTTGTACAATCTACATGACAGTTGCCCATTAACACACTCTGAGCATGTTGTTATAGATATTAGCGCATGGATGCAGAACTATATAAATGGACTACCTATAACTATTCCATTATACTGGAAAGATCTGCTGCTATATGGCATGTACACCAGAGAGATCTGCAACCATGTGGCTTGTACAGCAGCCTGATTTGTCGTATGAATGTTTCATCATCGGCATCTAAGAACCGGAGATAGCCATGATGGCTGGATTAATATTGATGAACGTTAACGGCTTCTTCAGTCTGAGCACCGCCGGTGATTCCGCTACATCAGTACATTTGACAGTCTAAGATTGCGCTTTATTGTCGCACGGCAAATGTTTTCTTTGTCAAATTAATTGTTTGAACCATTATTAAGTTTTACAAGGAGACCACAGAAGTGCAAAGTAATTATCATGACATGAAATGGTTGGATGTTGTTTGAAATTGATATGGGAATGTATCTCAAAGAGGATTACTTCATAGAATATTTAGTTTCTACTTCAAAATGAGGAAATCTTTATTGTGAAATGGTATTGAACTGACATATTGATTTGATTTTATCTTTATGACAATTCTTGCATTTAATTAGCTTTTCATTGATATCAATTTATGTGTTTCAATTTCTATATTAAATTGAAGAAAATGTGATATAATTTCTTGTGTAAGTTCTAAGAAAGAGCTAAATGAATACATGTTTCTTTCGTTAAAATGGGATCCTAAAATACGTTCACAAATTTGTCTGATTTTTATATGAATCAAAGTACAATGTTCAGTTACTTCCATTCATCAGACTGCCAATCACCAGAGCAAGAACGTAAAGCTGTATCGTTGAATGGTTGTCAGGTTCGATTTGCTCAAACTTTGAGTTCTGAATGCAGCTAAAGTGTTTGTTGAGTGGGTATGGACCTAGGTGGTCACCGGGGTAACTAACTTATTTACCCACAGCCAATAGTCATCTTCATTCAAGTGGGCCCCGCAGCAACATCTATATATAGTAGTAGTGTCCCCGACTTAAACTATAGTCTGTGTTAGAAATCATAGTGTTGATAGTATCCACGACTTATTACAAGCACTATCTTCAACTAAATGTGAATTTATCTCATATGACCTTAGCATGAAGTTATCTCATATGATGTCTGTGGATGATATGCAAGGATATATTGGAAAATGAATATATAAAACATGTTTTAGAGATATGGTTTATGTTCACTTTTGCACGGTTGTTTGAATAATGATAACCTTTATAGGAGGGAGATTTACATATTAATGATAATGGGTCTATCGTAAGGATGTTTTGAAGGTTTGTGAGGTTATTATGCTCACCTATTCAATGTTCTACAGTTATTACTAGTTCCTTCATCTCAATAATGTCATGGAAAAGGATATTGTATTTGGAGAGAAAACGTTTTTTTTTTAATCCTGGATTTTTGATAATTTAATTACAGGGGATGATATTTATTGCTTTTTACAGGAAAACATGCGAGTTCCCAAAATTAATAGGTGTTTGTGGATATTCATTACCTATGTAATGGGTATTTGTGGACATTCATGACCTATGTAATGGGTATTTGTGGACATTCAGGACCTATATAATGGGTGTGTGGACATTCAGGACCTATGTAATGGGTATTTGTGGACATTCATGA
>JAUTBV010102515.1:0-15617 GCA_032361325.1 Lepetodrilus fucensis | reverse complement strand
CCCCACAAATATGTTATGTTATTTATTTATAAGGATTGACTGGAATATATTTTGCGTTCATCGAGGTATGAACGTAATTCTTCGCGGATTCAGACAGTTTGCACATCGGTTTTTACATTCATACCTCGATGAACGCAAAAAATATTCCAGTCAATCCATAAATGAACATGACTGTTATTTATTAAAATATCTGTACTGATAATGGTTAGTTATTATTTATTTATTATTAACTGATATATAGGATTCATATAATTGTAACCTGATAATAAAATATTCTTGCTGTAATGAAATGTATGAAAGATACATGTGGTTACTAATACTATGACCGTAAGATATGCATGATGTGTTAATTAAGTATTTATGCAGTTGTAACCAGATACACTGCCGATCCTGGGATTCGAACCTGAGTTACTGGATTATGAGTCAAAGGGGTAAACCCTCTGACTGAGACCAGCAGGAGCATCTCATCTTATATCACGCCCGGCTACACAGTTATAGATAAAGCATTCATCCTGTTACACAATACTGGCTTCCACAGGAGATACTGCTGGTAGAAGATAAAGCAATTATTACTCAAATAAGTAATAAGGAGATATCATTTGACCTAATTTCAACTGTGATTGTTTTATCATTGTAAATATTAACCCATCAAAACATCCTGTAATGTTCCACCCTTGTATGCTTTGAGATTACACAACAACTCTTCTTCCTGGTGACAATCACAACTTTTTATGGCATCTCTGATTGTCTC
Source organism: Lepetodrilus fucensis (assembly GCA_032361325.1). NCBI lineage: Eukaryota > Metazoa > Mollusca > Gastropoda > Lepetellida > Lepetodrilidae > Lepetodrilus > Lepetodrilus fucensis. Next base: position 14,866 of record JAUTBV010102515.1, on the reverse strand, counting down.
CAGGATGTAAAAGGTTAACATCCTTGGAGGCGACTAGAGATACCTTCAAGAGTGTTATGGTAACTGTATATTAAAGGGCAAGTTCATAATTATATATAGGTATATTTTTTTCAACATATTTTGCTTTAACAAAAATAGATATGCTTATTATCTTCTCAACAACATACAATTTGACATAATGTTTCAGTTCTTTGTATTTTTAATATTTAATTGAAATTCAACGTTTAATGAAGCGTACATTGGTTATCTTTCTTGATTATTGGGAACCACCTGACATTTGGCGCTCTAACTTGACCAATGAAAAGCTGCAAGTGATTCAGGTAAGACCTCCAAGTCGCAAATTGTAACATCGCACTCGCCGGATCATCCAATCGTTGTTTGTAAATGTTGGTTTTAACACACATATCTATCTACATGTGCCGATGTGAGCTCAAATGCACTCGTTATGGCTGGAAATTTGTCGCTAAAATCTGACTCTATTTGTTGTTGTTAGGACGATAATAGAACAACAGCTCGCTGTTCCCGCTTATCAAGATCGATAACTTAATGGTGCCCAAAGTTGATATTTGCACGTATGAAAATTACCTTGCTAATTTGTTGTTTTTCTCAAAAAATAAAAAACCTAGATTAATTTCCAAACTCACATGCTTTGTATATGCTCAACTTTACAGAAAACACTCATTTATTTCCAGTTTGAGCGGCTAGGCCTAAATCATTATGAACTTGTCCTTTAAGTACTGTATGTATTTTCTTTATCATTTTATATGGGCCCCTGGTGCCCGTTGCACGATGCTCTTGTAGTGCTACAATAGTTGTAACTGGGCTACCGCTACAAGAGCGTTGTGCAACGGGCACCTGATCCACAGAGCTACACTCAATTGTAAACCTATCTTCAGATGATATACTAGTAATTGTTAACACCACTCTCATCTTATGATAAGATATAGCTTTGTAGATTGGACTCCATGCCGGTAGTACATGAATATATTATTTTTCCTATCGCTCACCTTCATGTTGTTCTCTTTTACACTATGGCAGCCATTATCACGTGTATGTGTTAACTGTATTGAATTGTCTAACTAGTGTAATATCACTTTTCCGATATACAGTAGACCTTGCATATAACGTACTCATTGGGACTGGCTATTTAGGTCCGTTATATGCGAAGTCTGTTATACGCATATGCCATAATTAGCGTTAGACTGGATGGGGACTTCAGAGTCAGTACGTTATAGGCGAGTGTCTGGTTTATGTGATGCCGTTATATGCAAGGGCTACTTTATTTATATAATGTAGTGGTTCTAATACTTTTATTAATGACTGGTTACGTGATCACTACATTATGTCACAAGTGATGTTATGTGATGTTATAATTGATGTTGACCATATCAAAATGTCAAAGTTGCTTGTTGGCAAGTTATACGTTTGCTAAATGTTCAAGTTTTAAATATACTTTATAAATACTAGCACAAGTTATTGTTACCAAAACCAGTTGAATTCTCCTTGTCATATTTCTTGAATCTATTAAATGGAATATTCATTGTGAGTACATGCATGAAATGTGTGTCAAGTGCTCAAGCCTATGTACTCCTAACATTAAATATATATGTTTATGAGTGTGTCATATATAGTTTAAACTAAAGGCAAACAAACTGCAATCAAGTTATTTGCATCTCTGGTTTGGTAGTATAATAAATTAAAATACTGAACCCACTTCCATGTGATGCAAATGTTATGGCACTCGTATGCTATCTAACAAGTGGAAGCAAGCCAGATACAATAACTATCAAAAACCATTTACTCATTTCATAAAAAGTATTTATTTGGAAGCAAGTTTAGTATTCTATACATATATTATTCATTTCATCTTGTCGTAAATTCATGAGTACTATTTTCCTTGCTTTCGCTCATCAGATAACCTACCAAACCATTCACAGAAGAAAGTTTAGTATTCTCTATGTATAATATTCATCCTGTCTAGTTATAAACACTAAATGTTTTTGTTTCCTTGTAGAGGCGCCACAATGTTGCAGCAGATTCTACGAGATATGTACATAGAGCCCGAGCTCCTCATCGAGTTATCCGAGGAGCAGAAACAGATCCTCTTTGTCAAGATGAGGGAGGTACGTGTGAATCTGGGTTTCCACCATTTTGTGATTCTCAAGGAACTGTCTATAGGGACTGTGGGCGAGTAATAGTGCAGTGGTAGAACTTTGGGACTTCGGAACCAAATATCCCAAGTTCAAATTCTGCCCAGGGGCCGCGGCATTAATGTTCGGGAAACTTACATTTCTGACATGATATTGATAGGATGCAGTGTCTGTAGACAGTGTAGAGTGAACAATGCAGATAACATCCTTGGTCTGTCAGTACCAGCCGGTGCTCGCAGGTTTACTGCAACATTCAGCGCTACAGATGTTTACTTGGGCCTGTTTACTTTGATGTACTGTACTGAGGATGTTTATTGTTGAGATGCAAAACAAGCACTGTAGTGTAGAGTTCATGTGAAATGTTTTAACATAATCATCACTGGCAGTAATATTGCATTCAGTGTTAAGTAACAAAGTACACTATCATTACTGTAATACTATTTCTAATAAAGAATTTCAGTATTTTCTTTTTTTACCATACTTTCAGGAACAAGTCAGAAGATGGAAAGTAATAGAAAAAGAATACGAAGAAAACGAGACAAAACATAAAAAGATAATTGACGGCAGGCCAGGTATGATATTTTACATGAACGCAATTGGTGCCATTTTCTGTGGTTAGGAAATCAGGCTCTAACATCTGCAGTTTGCAATAGCTCCATATGTAGGGGTAGGGGGTGGGGGTGGCAGGGTTCAGGAGGAAAGGTTGAGGGGGCAAGGTGGTGCCATTACCACATGTATTCTTATTATTACCCTCAGTTTGTCTGCACCAGTTGGCTTATTATTAATATCATAGATCAGGTTTTCTTCATGTGCTCTTCACATTGTCTTCACATTGTATCCACAACTTAGCATTAAACCTAGAAAATAGCATTAAACGATAAATCAGTCTAATCACTCACTCCTCTGCGTTCACAAGTTTGTGTGCAACATTTAGTTTACCATAATTGAGATCTCATGGGTCTTACTGTAAGAATTTAGAAATAGTAGGTGTGGGTTCCCCTCCTACAATACACAAAACCAACATGACTATGCCGAAATACTGTAGGAACGTGTAAATCCAATCTAACGCACAGGTTGTCGCTTGATTGTTTACTTAGCTGAATGAAGAGTTGTGTATTCATGAACTATGCCAGGTCAATATATAGTGTGTTAATTGTTTCCATTGTGATGTGTACCAGATATCTTAATACTATTGTAATGATGTGGTTGTCTAGCGATGTAATGTATATATGTTAGTGGCAATAAGGGAAATAAGGCAATAACGTTAATGTCTAGGTAATAAGGTACTTCCTAGGGTTCCAATAACACTAATGCCAAATAGCTGTGATTATGATTCGTACAATATAACAAGGTAACTCATCCAATAGAAGTAATACAAGTCAACATTAAGATATTTCTCAATGGTTCAGAGCATGTTATCCTTTAATATATCCCTCCAGGGTATACACTCCAACTACTGTATAACACGTGTCTCTTCTTTTCTCGTAATACACTGTCATGTGTGCTTTGAGTATATGATCAGGAGGGCGTTATTACATTTTCCGTGTGTTACTAACATTGACCATGCATTATTAACATTTGTCAATGTATTTTTTATTTTATGTATTACACTACCCAACCGTGAATTCCCGCAGCGACGTTAAACTCTATATTCACTCACTCACCCAACCGTGACATGAAAATAAATTGATTGCAGATAAGACTATGTAGGACAGACATACAGTATGAATACATACAATCTTCTCAGCATATTAATATTGATAGCTTTCACACCATGACAAATTAATATTCCCTTGGGTTCAATATAAATTTGACTTTTAAAAATACCAACTAAATGTGTATTAAAATATGTTTTAATAAGGCCAATACAATTAATAGATATGTTTCCAGTAACATAAATTTTCTAAATATGTTAGGAAAAAAGTTCTTTTGTAACCGCAATGATCTGTCATTTCTGAGGCAACTACAACTGGTTTCTAGTATTTCACAGAGGTGTTTTACCATTCATGGCCACAATGCTTTTAATAGGGTTTGTATGGTTACCAGAAACACAGGTATTATTCTCAAATGTAGCTGCTATCAAGCCTTATATAACACGAATATGTAACAAAAGTATCACCAGAGCTCAACATAGGTTGCTCAAAGAATGTGACCTAGTTTTGAGGATTTGAAGTGTGTGAGATGTGCCTGTATGTAATAAAAATACTTCAAACTAGCTGGTTATGGTATTACACTTGTTATATAACTCAATACAGTTATGACATGTGTAATAACTCATACAGTAATTAATAAGTCAACAGAGAATTCATAAATGCAAGTAGACGACCATGGCCTTAATCACTTGCGATGAATGAAGATCGGTATAATAAAAGCGATAAATAAATATTTAGGATATTTATCAAATGTTGTCATGTATACATGATTTCTCAGGATAACAGTTATATCTATTGTTCAAGGCCTCTCGGCTGGCAGAAGGTAATATTTTCTTAAATTATGGGATTTTTTTATGTTCGTTTAGCTAGATGTACAGTATTGCTACATGTTGGAATGTGTAGATATTTATTTATTTATTTATGGCATTTGGGGACAGTCTGGTTGAGGAATCCTTTTGTTTTGATTGCACAATAATAAAGAGAATAATTTTTATTTTTAATAGTTTAGTTTTATTTATTATTAATTAAAGAACATTTCTAAATTTAAATATTTTTTTATATTATTTTTTTAACTATATAGAGTCTATATGCTTACCGGTATATACTAGTATATGGGTTTTATTTGGATATGTTATTGGCAGCAATTATTTTACCAATTATTATTTGAGTTTGGTACATGTGGGTATTGTGCTGTACATAGCAATATATTATTTTCTATGTAGTCATGGATTTTGTGTCCCAATGCCAAATCCCATTTGGAAAATTATATATGGCATTTCACATTGTAGCAACTATTTTCAATTATTCATCAATTCTAGCATATTAAACTAACAAGTATGCTGCCTATAATAGTATTTGTACTGTAGGCTTGTTATTACAATGATGTGGGTATTTTATTACAGTAATGTTGGTATGTTTGCAGTGATGTGGATATTTTGGGTATGTTGACAGTAATATGGGTATGCTGATAGTGATGTGGGTATGTTGACAGTGATGTGGGTATGCTGACAGTGATGTGGGTATGTTTCCAATGATGTGGGTCCATTGACAGTGATGTGGGTATGTTGTGTATGTTGACAGTGATATGGGTATGCTAATAGTGATGTGGGTATGTTGACAGTGATGTGGGTATGATGATAGTGATGTGGGTATGTTGGGTATGTTGACAGTAATATGGGTATGCTGATATTGCTGTGGGTATGTTGACAGTGATATAGATATGCTGATATTGCTGTGGGTATGTTGACAGTGATGTGGGTATGTTGACAGTGATATGGGTATGCTGATAGTGATGTGGGTATGTTGACAGTAATGTGGGTATGGTGATAGTGATATGGGTATGGTGACAGTGATGTGGGTATGCTGATAGTGATGTGGATATGTTGACAGTAATGTGGGTATGGTGATAGTGATGTGGGTATGGTGACAGTGATGTGGGTATGCTGATAGTGATATGGGTATGTTGACAGTGATGTGGGTATGTTGATAGTGATGTGGGTATGTTGACAGTGATGTGGGTATGCTGATAGTGATGTGTGTATGTTGGTAGTGATATGGGTATGTTGACAATTATGTGGGTATGCTGATAGTGATGTGGGTACGCTGGCAGTGATGTGGGTATGTTGACAGTGATGTGGGTACGCTGATAGTGATGTGGGTATGTTGATAGTGATATGGGTATGTTGATAGTGATGTGGGTATGTTGACAGCGATGTGGGTATGTTGCAGGATGCACAAAGGGGGTTCAGTTCCTGAAAGGTCGCGACGGCTGCGAGTGGGTGTGGGTGATGGGAGAGCACCTAGAAGACAAATCTATACAGGCCATTATCGAGAAGGAAGCCCATGACAGTGCCTTGCTACAGGCTGAGAAGGAGTCCGCAGAACTCAGGTACGACAGGAAGTAGTCCCGTAGAGGATAGCCGCCCCCGTGGTGTAGTGGATAGAGCGTTGGTCTGGAGTGGTGGGTCAAGGCACGTGGTTCGAGCTCCAGCCATCATGCTAAGAGATGGTAGTTGTTGTTCCCCTGCTGGGGACTCAGCATTAAAGTGAATAAAACAAGGACTGGTTACTAGTAGTGGCCTGTACGAATACCCAGGTACCTGGGGCAGAGGCAAGTTTATCAAAGACTCAAGTCTAAACTTAGGACTCGAGGACCCGCAATGAATATGACTCAGGGTATCGTTTCTTAAAGCTCTACTATGAGACCATACGGACTCTCGTAGCCATCTCTAATACATGAGGATCGTGCACTTAAGAAAAGCACTATGATCTCATACAAGTTGTCAACTCGTCACGAGGGGTATATGGAATGATGTACCCCACGTAAGAGCTCGGGGTACAAGGGCTCTCAAGCGGGGTACATCATTCATGCGGTCGTCTGAGAAAACCTATGGAAATATCATGAAACGTTAATTACTCATAAATGTTTATGAACACCAAAATACCATTAAAATATGTTATCCTACATGTGTTGTCACTTGAATATATTGCTCGTCTTGAACACAGTATAGGGGCAATTTAAAATGGTTGTTTTCAGTCATTGTATTTAACTTGAAAATAAATTATCCACAGATGGTCAGGTACTCGAGTCTGAGTTGGGTACCCGTCCGAAATAATGGACCCATTCAGGCCCTTCTGGTCAGTAGCTCCAAGGCCAATGATCTACTGCTGTATCACCACCTTCTGACATATCACTACATATTTTCTGAAATAATCAATATAGACAGTGTTCTAAATGTAACCATTTTATATCTACAGGAAGAAGGAAGAAGCAGTCTTGCTGAAGCAAATGGAAGAAGAGAAAAGAAGACTGGAAAAAGAAAAAGAAGAAACAGAGAAATTATTACAGTATGTAGTTAAACCTGGTACCATAAAGGGCTGTACCTGTGCCTAATCCAGAAGGATGAGGGTTAATGAAGATAAATGTGATGAAGCCAATGATTAGATATGAATAGATCACATACTAGTATATGACATATTGGTTGATATTAATGAAGAGAATTATAAAAATAATATCATCAGTGTTCGAAATAGAGCCCGTCCACACGCCCGCAACAGGTTATTTTCAGCGAGGACTGGGAACGTTTTATCCTTGAATGCCCGCATGTCGTGTTACTTTTTGTTTGCTTTTCAAGGTGTATATCATCGATCACTGGCCAACATGTATGAGGACGGGTAACTTCTCAGACTTAACAGTCCTCGTGTCTGGCAGTGAAATTGCTAGAGTTTTATACACTGATATTAAAGGCATAATATCAATATTTTGGGTATGTGTTTTTTAGACGTAAGAAGGAGGAAGCAGCACTTTATCAAACCATAAAAGAAGCACAGGAAATAGCAAAGCAACTAGAAGAAGAAAAAGCAGCAAAAGCAGCTGAGGAAAAGAATAAATTGGCCGAGCTGAAGGTAGACATCTTTCTTTTTTAGAGTAAATATTATTCATGTGGTGTATAAAATAATTTTATATAATGGTCTTCATTTAGGTAATTAATTAATAATATATAATATTAAATATATACTGCCATTTTCCTAATTGACGAAAATAGTTTGTTTCTAAATAACAAAACGTCAGTATTTTTGTTCTTCACTGAATTATTACAGCAAATACCTAGGATTTCAAATTTAGTAAATAAAAACTGCAGCTTGTCATTGTTTCCTCTGATTCCCACAGGTTGTAACGGAACGCAAGCGACGTCGGTCGGTGGCCAAGTTCGACGACATGCGACACCGACGGAGCAGCGAGATCTATACACAATGGCAGGAGTTCCGGATAGAGCTGGAGAAGACGGCTGAGAAAGGAAGTCAGGAGGTGGATGCAAAATGGATGGAGCAAGGTGAGAATGAGGCTGAGCCACTCAGAATGAGGCTAAGCCCCTCATATTTAAGCAGAACCACTCAAAATTAGACTGAGCCACTATGACGCCTAACCACTATTATTCTTATTCTTATTCTTATAAAGCATAATCATTAAGAATGAGGCTAAGCCCCTCAGAATGAGGCTAAGCCCCTCAGATTGAGGCAGAACCACTCAATATGAGGCACAACTGCTTGGATTGAGGCTTTAAAGTACTGTTTGCACCTGCTTGTTATTAACTTGAAATCATGTTTTGTTATTAGTGACAACAATAATAATGCATTACTGTTATGAACTTCCTTTGAGCTGCACCACTCTACAATAAAAATCTTCATCCGCCTCTGTTAACATCCTGGATTTAATTCTTGTCATCTTTTTCAGGTAGCATTATGCACGTGGGTTTGTAAGAATTTTAATTTAAAATCATAATATATCCTCCGATTACTAGTTTGCAAACAGATAAGCGTAGATCACATATTTCGTGAAATATACAAAAGGAAGCTTCAAATTGTTCTTACCTGTAAATTGAGCGTATAATCCATGAACTAAACACAGTTCCTTATGGAAATAAAGTTATCGGTAACACGCATGACCGTCATTAGATAGCGTGTCAATATCTGCTAGCCAAATGATACGTCATCGGTATATGAACAATGTTCCGTTGCCATTTTGAAAAAAATATGTTGCCATGCGTTGCTTCCCTTTGTTCTGAAAATATGATAGGATAAACAATCAACAAAGTAGACGACTATATCCTGTGAGTACTGAACATTTCGTTTGTGTGTTATTGATGACTTTCTAATGATGGTGTATTTACACTACATGACACAACTTGACACAAGGTAAAATTACATAAGATTACAACATTTAGGTGTCATACTTACGCATGGGAGTTTTATCCGAAGACATTTTGTAGGACTAACGAAAATAAGCTAACTTGTCAACTTGGGACCCTTTGATGATGTCACATCTCTATTTATATCATGAGAAATCACAGAACAAAATGGCCGTCCGAAAATTAGGGCGTCCGAAAACTAGGTATCGGACGATATATACATTTTTATTCTTATTCAAATATGACTAGAGAAGGGTCTGGTAAGTAAGTTGAAGAAGTCCCCAGTTTGGCTGTCGTAAATGTATGTGTGGCAGTTTGCAAGTAGTGCTCCCACTGAATAGTACTTGATTACAACAGATACTTACGGGTCAATACATTTTGGCAACAGTGTTCCTAGCTCCTTTATCCTGTCATTGATATTGAATCTTCTCCTTCTCTCAACTGCAATAACAACAAAATAAATTGCTTACAAGTTATAGCAAAATGTGCAAGGTGCTACAAACATGATACATGTATATCCAAGGATGTTAATATACAATATGTCATGGTTATAACACATGTCTGTTATTTTCTCGTAATAAGCCAGATTGGAATTGCGAGTGCACATGCGTGAAGTTAGAGGTAACGACTTCCCTTTCGGGATAAACACACATTGCTGCCATGGATACGGGCATGGCCGATGTGGATTCTGTCAAGATGAATGAATTAGACTATTTACCAGTCTTAACCTTGAAAAGTAAAACTGGATTTCATTATAATGTGAATAATGGTTACAGACCACAAACTACTTGTAAATATAATTCACAATTTTAGTTTATGTTAGGCCATAGTTATTTGATTAGATGGTTTACGGATCTGCCGACACGATTTTTTCCATTTTGAAAAATAGAAACAATTATTATTATTATTTTCCGCCAACCCTGTCTAGTCATTTGAAAAATTATATAATAAACTGTAAAAAGTCATATTAGTACTACAGTATATAGTAGAATACACTGTACGTACCAACATAATTTTAGCATACTTTTATTTCCATTTCATTCTGTCAAAAATAAACCATGCATGTGATTTTCCATAAATACACAGTGGAAAGAATATGGGTCATCAAATGTTTTACTATGTATTCAATTTCAGTGGTGTCAATTGCTTGTACTATTAAAGTTTTCTTTGAAATTAATTGTCAAAATGTCAAATTATATTGTTATTTATTTTCGACCCTCCGAATCATATATTTTCTTAAAGAAATCTGTTAACCATCTAATCACTAATAACTATGGCCTTACCAATAATAACATTAATTTTGAAAGCTCGTAGGTCGATTTTAATAGCTGTAAGTTGCCATTTGTTACATGCCATACATAATACATGCAATTTAAATATGAATTGATGGTATTGGTTAATATGTATGATAATAACCTCCTCCTCGGTTTTGATAGGAAAGGAAACACTCATCCTTGGTACCACAGGCTCATGTTTACTTTCCTGATCAAAACCTCTGAGTCGGTTATTATCCTACACTTAGTATCCACAGGCTGGACAGAGAGATAGAGACCAGTGTAGGGCTTACTCATATTGTGGTTGTCTTTCTTCTGTCTGTCCTTGTACCATGCTTTCTCCTCGTCATCACACATAAACGCAGGCGTAGGCTCTTTGCGGAATGCTGCAGGACAGGATGAGGATGATGTGGATGCAGATTCCGGACTGAATGTGTTAAGGAGATGAGACTGAGGCAGCTACAACAGATAGAAAGTACATAGTAATTAATAATATTTCATTTTGAAAATTATTGTCGATGGAACTACATGTTAACGACTATCAATACTGGTTGGACCTATTATGGCCTACCCCCAGCAGCAGCGCTTTACCGTTCATGATTGATTTGGATTATGGCATATTTTAAATAAAGAACACCTACTATTACCAATAAATGATAATTGGAGCAATAATTGTATGTTCTTTTAAATTAACACCAATTAGCTTCAAAACTTGCATAAAATTTTAAATGACATATCGGGGAGGTTGATAGTTGATATATTTGTTAGTCAGCCATAATGTTCTTTCATGTACAATGCACTCTGCCAATACCGGCATCTCTGCCAATATCGGCATAATTTAAAAGTCCCGACCAGCACCAGTGCATTTATCATTGGTTAACATTTGAATAAACCGGCATCTCTCTATTCCGTATACCGGCATCAACAAGCGGACTGTTTGCGTTAATGTACTACTAATTTACCTTGTATAAACTGGCTTAAATGACGGCTGTTTAGTTGGTGGTCGTACTATAGTTGCGGAACACAGTTATTCAATTGGATTACTATCTGTCAGCCCGGATACTCACTGAATTGCCCACCTTTGAGTTAACCAGCTTAACATTCCAGTAATCATTGTGAAAACAATATTTTAAGCCATTTAATTGGCCGTCCCGGTCGCATGTCATTTATTTAAAGATGACACACAGTTGATCAATGGGATTCCTATGCAAGTACACTGACTAAATTACGATGACTCTTTTTAGAGTTAGATGTGCTATAGTAAATATAAGTGATTGCTAGTATCACATCATCAGTACTTACCGTGGATGACATATGATTAAGTGATGGCTCAATGAGATTGAGGTCCCCGTCCAAGGCTCCATCCACAGACTCTAGACTAATGATGTCAGATAGGAAGTTTTCCACCTGAAATCATAATTAAAAACTGTATTCCTTATCTCTTATCTACTAGTGATATGCATCGACCCAACAATTTGACATCCATCAATTGATCCACCAATTTGGCCAACCAATTAATTGATATATTATTAATTGCTGCATATGTACTATTATAGTTAATGCATGAGGCTCTCATTGTCATATTTTACTCAAATTCACGACATACCTATGATTTTGAATAATCAATATTAATATAATGCCAGAACTGTTAGTGATAGTAGACTTTGAAAAGGCATACGATTCTGTAGATAGACAGTCCATGACAAACGTGTTACGATTTTTCGGCTTCGGTCCAAGTATACAGAAATGGATCTTAATATTTTATTGCGATATTGAATCTATTGTTAATGGATTCTCTAGTTCCTTTTTTCCAATACTACGAGGTTGTAGACAAGGAGATCCAATATCCTCGTATATATTTATTCTTTGTGTTTAAATATTAGCAATATTAATAAGACAAAACAATAATATTAAATGGATCAGGGTTGCGGAGGTAGAATATTTATTGGCTCAGTTTGCCGACGATACAACATTGTCTTTAGACGGAAACGAAAAAAGCCTCTATGCAGTTTTACATATTTTAGATTTGTTTGCATGCTTTTCAGATTTGAAGGTAAACACAGAAGAAAAGAAAATTAATCTGGATAGGATAAAAGAAAAGATCAAGATATAAACTTTGTAAAGAATGTAATTTTGAGGGGGTCCCAGACACAATTTAATCTACTAGGAATAGAATTCGATATAGATCTGGACAACATGATAACATTAAATTATGAAGACAAACTGAAAAAGATTAGAACAGAAATGAATATTTGGTCAGCTAGAATTCTAACGCCATTAGGGTGCAATATGATTCTTAAATCCTTACTTCTACTTAAACTAAACCACGTTTTCTCAGCTATTCCAAGTCCAAGTAAAGCAACAATTGAAACACTTCAAAAACTAAGCTTTTGTTTGGCAAAATTAACAGGATAAAGTTAAAGGCATAATATCACAGTTGATAGACCTGTATAATCGGACAAACAAATTTAGATCTGAGACTAATTACGCTTGATTTATCCACCCAAAAGTTGTTATTTACTGATGTACTTATCCCCTAGCACTCGCTATCTATAAAACAAATCATATCTTATATCAAAAGTTAGATGCTGATTTAAGAAGGTATAGGACTTGCGACATGGTCGTGAACCACTTTAGGAGGTGATAACTCGGGTTAGGAGTTCCTAACCAGTTATAGGATACTGTCGTGAAACGGGAGCCTGGTGTGCACCTACCTCTGATGTACTGCTGGTGCCATGCAATCCCATGGACAGGGGACTGTCAGGGTCAACTGGGGCACTGCCAGAGTTGACACTAAGGTCTGGAGCAGAGGAACTGGACACTGTGGGCAGAGACTGGACAGAGACTGGCACCTCGCCCTGGTTTAGGTACAGCTGTACTTGTCTTCTCTTGTTCTCCTGCATGTGGTATCTTGTTGGAAACTGCAGACCAGTCCGCACCTGGAGAGAGAGATGATCAGCGGTCATGACTTTGTGGCAAGACTAGAATAATACTATATCAGGCCCTCAGGCCAAAACTGATTGGAACTGTGGCGTGACTATCGGATTAGAAGTAGTGACGATATGAAGCAAACGTTTTACTTACTGGAAACTATGCACAATTATAGGAGTCATGGGAGGCACGCAGTACATATGTGTGACGTCAGTAATATGACGTCACATTACCGTGTCTGTAGTGCTTCCCTATGACATATATTTGATAAAATAGGAAATTATGTCTCTACTCGCTATATGAACGCTACGCGCGACTATGGGAAATGATACGGAAAACCCCCGCGATATCAGAGCAAGAGCAGAACTATAGGAGACGTATGCAGAAAGAAAAGGGCGGCCAATCTACTAATCTTGTCGTGAATTGGTTACAGTTACGTACCTATGCAATATAATGGACTGATCTAGTGGTCTTAGAACTTTTTAGAACTTCCTGTTTAATATATTTTCGAAATATTGACGAGCTTGTTAAAGTTTTATATTGCCAATATGTCGATAAACCGCCGGTCGTTGAAATTTAATAACGCTAACATTTTATGATTTCCAGTATAACTGTACACTTAAATAAGCATTAGAAAATATTGGCAAATGATTCTTTAATATATATATATGCAGAGGTGCCAAATTGAAATGAGTGTGGTGAGGGAGATCTCCCTACTACAGTATGTGAAAAGAGTGAGAAATACCTGCAAGTCGCAAAGCGCCTTGCCCGAGGTTGCGATATAAATTTTATAACTGAGACTGCCAAATACGTGATTTCCTATCACCTATATTTATCACCTATAACTCTTCGAAAGGGAACTATATTTTAAATAAAAATATTTATATTTTAAACTTTCATGTGGGGATAATATAAAATACGAAAAATATGTGTAAAAATAAATAAACAATATAAAACGATTCTTTTCCGGGAGATTCCTGTGAATATAATTTGCAGTAAAACATAGACAACAGTTATGAATGGCTGTCAACAGCTGTGGAAATACATTACCACCATTAACATTTCTGAAGCTGTTGATTAAAGCTGATGAAAAATTATTGATTAAATGATGCTGGCAACATAAAGCCAATAATGGCACTTAGACCCGATAAGTGAGACCGCAGGTCGAGGGGCCTATGAGAAATTTCAGCTTGTAAAAACCTGTACACCCTGGAAATCTATACGCGTACCAGATTTGTGGATATTCATGCCGAAATGTCTTTCTAACGTGCACATCGATGGGGTTTGCAATGACGTCACAATCATTTATGTCTCATTATGAGGTCATAACTGTTATCAGTAAGCAAACCGGGATGTAACACTTTTGACTCCTCTCAACCAATCAAATCGCTAGAATATACGCATATTTTGGATAATGGGATATATACCCCCTTCCCCTGAAAATGTTTCCCCTCTACCACTCAATTTTGTTATTCTTTATTTTATGTAATGATAAACATACTAAGAAGGATGCATAATAGATATATGATTATTTTTACACATAGTACAAAGATCCATATACCGCACCTGGGAGGTTTACAAATAATTCACTTCTTACCCGCTGCTATGACAACGACATACTGTCTTTACATAGGAGTCGAGGGCAAGCGCCGTGACGTCACAATGATATA
>JAUTBV010102514.1:0-32599 GCA_032361325.1 Lepetodrilus fucensis | reverse complement strand
CTCTGATTGGTTGCTTATATAATTTATTAAACTATTCAAACTGGCTAACAGTAGTAGAAAACGGAGTTCTATATAGATAGTGATCCAGGGTATTTGACGGAGGTTAGTGTAGTCATTATGGCCTGGGTTTTCGTGGATGCTATACAAGGTGTTCATGTCCTTAAGAAAACAACGTTCATATTAGGACAATTCATACGTTATATTAATGTTTTAGTTCGTTATTTTGAAAATCTAAAAGTCATCGGAAAGTTCGGAACCCAAGATTACGAAATCTCTTTAGTACGATTTCATGGTCAAGCTTTGATATGGGAATTTGATATGGGGATTTGTGAACAAAACTTTGAGTTGAGTATGGACATTACCAATGTGTGTGTGTGTGTGTGTGTGTGTGTGTGTGTGTGTGTGTGTAATACATGTACGAATATATACGAAATCGATCCTCTATAGTTTAGTTGAATGATACTCATGTCTATGTATATATTTCTAAGTATATTAATATACATAGCACATGTGTATGTAATGTATTGATATGACGAGTACCTCTTGCTGAGTACGTATGAATACTGCCGAGTACGTACGAATACTGCTGAGTACGTATGAATATTACAACAACTACTACTACCAATAATAACAACAATAACAATAATAATAACAACAACAACAATAATGTGGACGTTTATATTGCGCCAGCTCCACGCTCGAAAATGTGTTCATAGCGCTACGGTACGTAAAAGTGGTTTAATACGTATGCCTCGTATACCCTAACTTATATAGTTCATGAACTAACCGAGTTTATAACATCTTTAAAAAAACCACATCGACTTTCTGACATTTTTCAATAGGTCAAAAGAAAAAAAAGCTTGGTAGCTAAAAAATAAGAGAGAAGATAATGTTTGCAGCATCTTTCAATTTGCAGTGGGATTCTAAGTGAAAACAAAGACAGATGATAGAAGTGTCGATGTTTTTGTGTAGCCAGTGTCCAGTGTTGACAGACTCGAGGCCCGTGCAGTGTCAACAGTCGTAGGGGAAGCTGGCGTTAGAGAACGACTCCGCACGCTTGTCATGCCATTCCCTCGACGCAGCCAATCACAGCCCACCTAACAACAGAGCGGTGTGTTGTGCGCATGTCCACGGTAGCTATAAAAGCCGTTACTTCCCTGGTTCCAATACATCTATGTAAAACAGAACGAACACCTTGCGTCCATATTCTCTGTCCAGGAGACGTGTTCTACTAGTTTGTTCCTACTATCATAGTCTGACACCACTACAGGGTTGAAGCAACCACGGAAAGAGAACCTTGGTGGATATAACCACAAATCTAAGCGCTGAGAAAGTACTGGACACACGTAATACACTGTTTTATACCTGGACCTTTCTGTGCTGTGCTCTGGGAATTAACCAAGACCGTGACTTCATCAACGTGCATTGCATCACATTTCTAAAGACTTTCTTCAGGATGGATGTGCGTCTGAAGGGATAGACGGTCATCCTTCAGAAGTTCCACAGGGAATACCTCCAGCTTCACAGATCTAGATAAAGGCTTGGCCAGTGCTCACCCGTGACATAATATCCACCCACCATGAAGGCTTGTCTAGCCGGCGTTTCTGTCATAATGTTCGCGTGGACTCTCACCGTTCTGTCTCCGGTGTGCGACGCTCATGGGAGACTCATGGATCCTCCCGCCCGGAACAGCATGTGGAGACTCGGCTTCAACAACCCAGTCAACTACAACGACAACGAGCTGTACTGCGGCGGTAGAATGGTAAGTGGTATTTCTCTACCCATCCGGGAGGTCCTTGGTAGCGCCAGTTCTCTATATTATCTAGGTATAGTTTACTTTTAACGTGTTTTATTCGAACAGAAAAGGGTATGTGACAAGTTATGGCAAGTTAAAAACAACCGCTTCAGGATGATGTCCTCGGAACGCTATTTCTCGATCGTTATAAAGTATCGGCTTTCAGTACATGGAATCTATTCCTACATATATACATATCATGTACGTACTATGACAACAATGGTTGTAATCCTCATTTTATAATGGTGATAGTCCCGCCTCCTTGTGTATGATTGGTATAATTTAACATATGGTAATGCCATCTATCAACATTAACAAAAGACATGAATACTGAAGCCTTATGCAGACGCACACTAGTCAGTCACGAAACCTTCCTCATTGAGGCATACAGTTGCGGGTTGTAGACATATGTTATGGTCAAACATTTGATTTGTCTACATGTGAGTAAATTGGGCAAGAAGCTAGTTTTACCATGTCCCACTGGCTTTCAATATATATATTTTTATTTTTTTAATCTCGATTTTTAATACGTTTACATAAAAGTTATACATGAAACCATTGAAAACCAATGGATCTTGATACCCAATATACTTGCGTAGACAAATTAAATGCACAAACATTCGTTTGACCATATATGTCACCAACCATGATTGTATTCATTTAACTATGAAACAATTTATTTTAAAATCTAATATATTCCATGAAAAAAATACAGTACTGCTAGATTATTCAACACATTTTGCCGTTTTTTCGTTGTGAATCCAATATGTTTGTGAACAGTACAATGAGAAGCTATGTTAGTATCTACAGAGAAACAGGATAACTATCTTCAGTCCAGGAGGTTGTGTGCTCAGAATGTCTACATCTTCTGAGGTTGTGCGCTCAGAATGTCTACATCTGCTACACTACATTATAACCTATGTTATTGTGAAAAGTCTGTCCACCGTGTCCCTGATGTTCTAAATGTTATCTCAACACATCTTATATTAAACTCTGAGAATCTTTCAACAGATTCAAATCCGAAATGAAAATCCACGTTCTAAATCAGTTATAGTAAAGGGAAATATAAATAGACATTTTAATAATAATTATTGTTGTTATTATTATTAGTGGTATTGTTTTAACTTGTCCAATTCAACACTACAAATCATCTATATAACGAAATAATAAAGTTGATAAATAGTATGTATTGTCGTTCAGGTTGTAAGCTGACAATGTCTGTACTCGGAGAAGCCTAAAACTGTTGGATTGAAATCAAGATAGCGACAGACATTATAATCATAAGGTCTTCACCAAAACAACCTCACTACTTCACGTTTCGTCAATAAACTAGCGACATCAGCAGTGAACTGTACAGTGAATGTTAGAAGTCAGCAGTGAACTGTACAGTGAATGTTAGACATCAGCAGTGAACTGTACAGTGAATGTTAGAAGTCAGCAGTGAACTGTACAGTGAATGTTAGACATCATCAGTAAACTGTACAGTGAATGTTAGAAGTCAGCAGTGAACTGTACAGTGAATGTTAGACATCATCAATGAACTGTACAGTGAATCTTAGAAGGTTGCACGTTGTCAATGGCCACTGTGGACTAGCACAGTCTTCAAGTAGTCTGGTAGTGGTACGAATCCTTGGTGAAGATACAGATGATATTCTCACACTTTTGTCATCTTAGAAACGTCTATGATCAACACTTTAGGTTTCTATCAATCTGCTGTATCAGTTCAATCAGTCTGTTGTATGTTCCTACCAGTCTATTGTGTCAGTTACTATCAGTCTCCTACCAGTCTGCTGTGTCAGTTCCTATCAGTCTCCTATCAGTCTGATGTGTCCGTTCCAATCAGTCTATTGTATGTTCCTACCAGTCTGCTGTGTCAGTTCCTATCAGTCTCCTACCAGTCTGCTATGTCAGTTCTATCAGTCTAGCACTAGGTCAGTTCCATAAGTCTCCTACCAGCCTGCTCTGCCAGGCGCCTCTCGTTAACACGGAATGTTCCTTCGTCAGCTAGGAATCCAAACATCCTCTCCGTGACGTAGGTGGGACACAGGGCTCCTCAGAGAGACTCCAGGGAGGATGCTCTAGTATACAACAGCCTCCTCTGACACCCTCCAGCAGGAGTCGCCTGGGTCAGGATTATTGTCTTAGCACGGTGTTGAAGTCCGCAAGTTGTTAGCATTTCCGAATCGTTCTGAAACAAGCGTCAGAAATACCATCCTTTAAATACTGTTAATTTTCTTTACAATGGTAAGACCATTGTGTAGATCTTACAGAGCGTTCACGTTATAATGTACGATTGTTTGCTCGTTCTGGAGAAGCAGTTGCCTTCACACTAGCAAATGTGAAGTAAACTATCAGAAACTTAACATAACAGAATTGTATCATCATAGAATCACATGTAGTGACAAGGAGAAAATACACAATGATTTACATTAAAAGTTTTGTAAGTTATAAAGTAAGAATACGTGCATTATTGAGATTATTACTAGAATTAATTGAGTAAACGCATGGCAACTTTTATAAAGTTTGATGTTTTAGTTTGGAGGGAGTGTAATCAGAAAACCTAAAACTTATGAATTTAAATATTGGTGGATATTTACAACAGTATCCTAGTTGATAATTATGATTATCTTACTGTATATATTGAAAGCCAGCATATAAAATAAATATAAACTACATATTCTATCATGGGAATTGATATTTGACCATCTGCGGGTTTCAATTGGTAGCTTATGGTTACAGCTTCTACATGTAAATATTATTATTTTCTACCAAATATGAACCCGAATTTCGCTCGTTCTAAACTTTTGGAACTATAATAAACTGAAAGGTGTAGAAACGAAATTCAATCGACTAGTATTCATTAAAATGTCTACAGCAAGATTGCTATACATGCATTTATACTTGTAAATTTAGTTTAAGTTAAAAGTTATCGAAATATTGAAATGATTAAACAATGAGAAGTTCCGGATACTGTTTATCATTTAGATACAAGTATGCGAGGCTTCTTCACAGTTTAGTGACATTTCATCCCTATGCTTTAGAACTGAGCTAGGAACGTTTGCTAACACTTTAGCCAATAAACTCACTAATAGAACGCCCTGTTTATTATTTACTATTCATAACTTGAAGGAGATGGGAGCGATTGTTTTCACCGACTGTGAAATGCCATCTCGGAGGCAAGGCGGCCGGGAAAGCATTCCTTATCTTTGACAAATATTACATCTATTAGACAGTAATTGTTCTCGCGTATTCTAAAAGGACCTTTCCAACACGCCTGGAGACGTCGCTCTTCCTCATGTATGTCTATGTTTAGTCGCAGATTTCTGCCACATCTGTCAATTAAATATCAGTTTGAATTCCACCTCAGCGCAAAGCTTTACGTAATGCACTTGTGTTAGACGAATCCCTATATTCAAACATAACTGTTTATTCAATACACAATGCGTTCCCCAAAGTTTAGTACGAGGGAAATTCATGTTCATATTTTGAAAGAATCTATTGGACAGGAAATACCGTACCTGTTTTATCTTCTTTTCTTTTGCCATACCGAAATTTATTGAATATTTAACCTTTTTCTATCTACATTTTGCTATGCATAATGGCCGCCATTTCCTGTCGTCACTTTTGATTCGGTCTATAGAAACATGGAGTGTTTTTTCTCTCATATATTGTCATAGCTACTTCCTTTTAAACAGTAGGCGCTAGTTCGCTCCTCCACCCATATCACCCTATCTAATTACGAGGGGTTAGTTCGCTCCTCCACCCATATCACTCTATCTAATTACGAGGCGCTAGTTCGCTCCTCCACCCATATCACCCTATCTAATTACGAGGCGCTAGTTCGCTCCTCCACCCATGTCAGTACCAGCCAGTGCTCGCAGGTTTACTGCAACATTCAGCGCTACGGATGTTGCGGGTTTCCTCCTGCTCTAAACTGACAAGTCGTGATATTAGTGAAAGATTATATAAAGCAACTTTAAACCCCAATACAAAAAAAATATTAAACAATCTAATTACGAGGCGTTAGTTCGTTCCTCCACCGTTACAATAGCCTTACAATAGCCTTACAATACACTAGCCTTACATCACACTAGCCTTACAATAGCCTTACAATAGCCTTACATCACACTAGCCTCACAATAGACTACGTCTGTTGATAGTAGAATGCTGCAGGGTGGTTGTTTTTCTGACATTATGACATGAGGAGCGTGGTCTGTCTCACCCGCGTCACACAAACAACATCCAGCCGTTATCTCCTGCCAAGTCAGACACGTCGTATGTTGATTGTCCACGACATTGCACATCCGGTTCCGCTCCCGCTTCTAACTATATTTAACATATTTAAAAAATGCCCAGCTACTTTTGACGGTTTAAAAATAAATAGAAATTTGGAAAGGTTAGGGCAACTATGTATGCATTTTATTTGAATTTGTGTTTCTCTCTGTTACTGTGCAGTCTACATCAGAATGACAAACACGTTGGTTTACGAATATTCTTCTGTGATAAATATATCTATCTGCATTTGTTGTTGGTATTAATGCACAGAGAGTATTTTAGGTGTCAACCCAATGTGGATGTCGGGTAGGGGCCTACAGATGACGTTGTAATTATGGAAGTGTTCAATATGGGTAGTGTGGGAGTTATGGAAGTGTTCAATATGGGTAATGTGGTAGTTATGGAAGTGTTCAATATGGGTAGTGGTAGTTATGGAAGTGTTCAATATGGGTAATGTGGGAGTTATGGAAGTGTTCAATATGGGTAGTGGTAGTTATGGAAGTGTTCACTATGGGTAATGTGGTAGTTATATGAGTCATTCTCAAAAGATGCCACTTTTTTCTGTCCCAGGCCTATAAAATTGTTGAAATAAAAATAAATGAGATGAAATTTGTTATATATTTAAAATAGGAGTAAGACACACCTATAACCCAAAAAAGAATCATATGTATTTTAACTGATTTTTATCTTACTTTGTTTTATTTAATGGTCCAAATAAGATAAATGCCATTGTCCCTAGGTCTAAAAGTTGAAGTTTGGAGGTTTACATTTCTATGGAAAATGCTAGTAATTGAAAATTCCCATCAATTACTTATATAGCCAATGCTAGATTACTAAGTTCATTATAAATTATTTGACAATCTTACCTAATTCAGCTCATGTAACATTATTTACCTCTGTCCCCAAACATTTTTCTTTTATGTAGCGGCATAGAAAAACTGGAATAAATAATGTTCCCTTAGGTCAAGACAGCGGAACTTACTGTTATATTTGCAGGCAGTTTTGGTTTAGTAGCCAGCCATGTGCTGAGTGGTATAAGAGGAAACAAATGCTGAAAATTGCATGCTAAAGGTAATACATTGGAGCGTAATTAGATTTAATGGAGTTACTGTAACACCTATGATTACTATGCTGATGAAAATTACCTACAATTTCTTTATTTGCAATATTGAGGATCTAAAAATGAAAACTAAGTCTAGAAGAAAATGGACATAGGAACCATTAATTAATTTACAGAAATTATGTTCTCTTGATATACTAGTATCTTTCCAGTAACAGTCTTTTAAATAACAGTAAATTTCGTTACAGTTCTACGTAAATATATATTTTAGGTCATGTATGTTAGTTTGTTATGTCTAGACTACAAATGTACCTCAATAGGAATGTTGGAAGATGGATAGGTGTTATTGTATCTAAAACAGAAAACGTATCGTTACTGGTAAGACATGCTATAATGTCATCAAAATGTGGCATCTTTTGAGAATGACTCATATGTGGTGACTTCGAAATTAAATATAGAATGTGGGAGTTAGTATGTGACACTGTGGAAGAGTTGGGTGTGCGTGACGAAGAAGTTGTAGATGAATGCATGGACTCGAGCTAGCTTTATCTGACTTCGAAAACTGGGGCATTAGAGATGGTGCACTTTAGGTATGATGTGTCTGATATGGGTGACGTGGATATGGGTGACATGGATATGGGTGACGTGGATATGGGTGACCTAGGCCAGGGAGCATTTCCATTGGTCATCTATATGGCATGATCATACTGATTCAAAATATGTATCGTACCGACATAAGATTTTCGCGCATTCATACACAGGATTTCTTAGTGCTTTTCTCAGAAAACTCTACGCACTTGCCGAGGGTATGCAAACCTGGAGGAAATGTACAAGATTCCATCCCCGTCTTCAGTATATACAGGTCTTCGCATGGGATGTTATTCTTTACCCAGTTAATGAAATATCAGTTAGCATAAATTCTTGACCTAACGTAATACAGGAAAAGCTCGTATTTGATGAAAAAAGGGAAGAAAATAAACAATATTTATTGAGATATAATATTTACTCGTCCCCTTGTTGAGGACTTCTGATGGAGAACCGCGGCTGGACATCGATTTACACCGTGTGCCTAGGACTCTCCAGTTCAAATTGATCGATTTGTTTCTTAGACGCTGTGAAAATATGTGAACACAACCGGATGTTCTAAGTTTGATGCCGAGGTGTCAGTGTATCTAGTCAGTGGGGGCAAAGTGAAAAGTACTTCCCCTTTTCCACCGGAAGTATATTCGCGTGGCAGGCGCGGAGGAAGTCAAAAGTTTGGTTTTACACCGGTGACGTTTTTGTTGGTTCCACACCGGTGATGGGCTTCTTCTGCAGAAGTAGAATTACGCCTCCTCGTGATAGCAATGCATGGCTGACGGAAGTTCTACTTCCACCAACTCACCTAGTCAATATCTTAGTGCCGTAACTCTAGTAGTCTCCCTAGTTAGGCGAGAAAGTTCCAAATCTCTTCCATCTATACGACATTCAGTAGCAACTTTGGGTTTTAGGCAGCATTCATCTGGATACACTGAGATAGAACAGAATAGAAAGCAATCAGGTTTACTAGTATATTATCATTTAATTAGAATCGAAATAAGTCCACGCACTCTGTGTGTGTGTGTGTGTGTGTGTGTGTGTGTCTCTCTCTCTCTCTCTCTCTGCGATATTCTTCTTCTTGCTTGATCCAAAAGGAAAGACATTCGCAACATTTCAAAAACTACATCAAACTTCGGCGATCGTGCTTCTCAAATTACTGCTGCAAGATTGTGGAATGGTCTGCCTGACTCCGTTAAATCTGCTAAATCTCTTGACTCAAAGACCTAAAAAACAGTGTATCTTGGTTAATATCTGCAACTTTGTCTAAATACCTTGTCTAGGTGACTGCATGTTCACAGCGAACCGCTCCATAGGCAGGTATAATGTTAAGCACCTGTTAGCAGCCTAGCTGGAACTCGGCGCTATATACATATATTATATTATTATTATAATTATTATTATTATTATTATAATAATTATTATTATTATAATTATTATTATATTATTATTATTATTATTATTACCTCGACGATGATTAGTAGTGGTATCAGATCTTGCAACCAAAGCCATTAGAAAACAAAATGAAGGCTATTGTCTTTCTTTCGTAGTACGAAACCTGTTATTTACATTTGACTATGTCTCGACTAATTCAGAATCAGAAAACGTGTAAGCTAATTTAATGTTTTATTAAGAATTATATATGTGTAGTTGAACAATGATGGTGATAGTTGTAGTTATCTATTATTGTCACTTTTCATTATCAATTTCCTTTAATTATTCTGGGAAGCATCTACTTCACTAAAAACAAAACTGAGACATATAAGACATCTCCAAATAATTTAAAAAAAGTAAAGTAACATCTTTTTTAGGCAGTCGAAATGGTAATGCTTTAAAAAGCATCGATGTATTTATACCAAGAACCTTGCTGTTTGTCCATTCTCTATATATAAATGCCCATGTCAACACAGACATCTATCTTATATATGGAGTTCCCGTACATTGCCTCCGGAGTTCAATGTATCAAACAATAGCGCCATGCCTTGGAGTTCTACTTGCTTGCTCATCATATGTGCTAAGTGTCTTGAAATGGACGGCGAATTCCTAGTGGTCAAAGATAGCGCCAGGCAAGGAGTTGACGAGAGGATCAACAGCAGACCTGCGTGGTGTCCATCCACAGTCACGTTGTGTAGTCAGGGAAACAATAGACGACACCAGCTAGCCGACTCCAGCAAATACAGCGAAAACAAAGCCATGGTACAAATAAACAAGATAGCAAGGAGGTCTGAGTCTCGCAGAGTTCTCGGTAGGCGGCGCCAGGTGGTTTTTTCCTTGAACAAATGAGATGAGAGAATACGATGAGCTAATATTGAGCGATATCCAACGTTGCAAGACACTGGTAGATAGCAAGGAGGTCTGAGTCTCGCAGAGTTATCGCTAGGCGGCGCCAGGTGTTTTTTTCCTTGAACAAATGAGATGAGAGAATACTATGAGCTAATATTGAGCGATATCCAACGTTGCAAGACACTGGTAGATGAAAGTTACTGTGTGACGTCACACATTGCTGTGCTCGGAGCTGTAAGCGATGTCTTATCGGGGCGGATATGACCAGGTGTTTGAGTGTCCGAGAGTCAAGTGGAAGACTGGTGGAAGTTAGCAGTAGACAAACAACGACCGGTGTCTTCAAAATAAACCTAGGAGTTTAGCATGCCGACACTACGGACAGGATATGTCTGTTGTATTAGTGGGAATCCATAACATGGAGACTAGGTACTACTTGTCAAACTATGATTTGAGGATTAACGATTTGGGAATATGTCGAGAAAATAGTTATGAATATGTTAACAATAGGTTAACAATAGGTTCTCCCTGAATGTTGGAATTCTACACTGAGTCCATGTTAAGACATCACCTCCCATGTTTCCAACATCTACACTTTACAAATAATCTTTGGTCTTTACATATATTATATACATGACGTACTATTCAGAACATATGATCGATAGACATTCACAGTATGTATTGAGAAGAGTAATAAACTATGGCATTAGTTCAATAAACAGATGAAGTGTAATCATTTGAGAATACGATGTTTGAATCATGTATAATGAACATAAACCATTTGGGCTCAGTTCAATTACTAGTATCATTTTGAGGGATAAGGTAGTTAATCAGAAAATGCTTATCAATTACATTACGTTACATTGGTATCGACAATCAACTAATATGTACAGGTATAGATAAGTCATTAAAATGTTACATTACATTACATTGGTATCGACAATAAACTGATATGTACAGGAATATATAGGTCATTAAAATATCTCCAACTTTACTTCGTTAAATATCTCCAACTCTTCATCTCTCACTCACATACATACACGCATGCACGCATACACACACACGCGCGCTCGCACACACACACACACACACACACACACACACACACACACACACACACACACTCTCTTTGTAGATATACTGGTATCTAATCCAACTATACTTCACTAACTTCACTAACTTCACTGATGTATATTTCAGGTGCAATGGCTGCGGAACAGTGGAAAATGTGGAGTTTGCGGAGATCCATTCCACGGGAAAAACGACCATCTTGCTGGCGGGAAATACGCTAATGGAATCATCACTCGGAGCTATCACGAAGGTGACGTCATCCCCGTCACGGTGCACCTGACAGCCAATCATCTCGGCTGGTTTGAATTTAGAATCTGCGCTGTAAACGACCCGAAGAAGAAGGTAACGCAGAAGTGCCTGGATAAGAACCAATTGGAACGGACTGACGGGAAAGGCACGAAATTTTTCGTACCGAAGGGAAAATACAACGCCTTCTTCAATTACACCTTACAGTTGCCGAAAGGGTTGACGTGCAAACAATGTGTCATCCAGTGGAAATATCGCACAGGTAAAGTCGGTCTGCTGAATGGAGAACAATACGTTATGTGTCTGCGTCAGATAACTTAGTCGTTGTCAGACATTGGGAATAGTTTGGATTTTGTTTTAAATTTTGGGAAACTTTCCTCTTTTGAAGAAAATGAAATCCAAACAAAGTACTTCCAATATTTTGAGAATGACTACAGTTTGCGTAACTACATAGCATTGGCATAATCATGTCATACGTACAGCCATATATGATAATATCGCACTAAGTTAATAATATATAACTAATTATGGTAAATGTAATTGAATAATTAATTCGAATGAACTCTTATAATTGTCCTAAATATACACATTATCGTTCTCTGGAATTCGTGACACATACTGGTACGCTTACCAATCAGACGCGGACATCTATTGAATACTTTGTATATATAGGCCCTGTGGATGTGTCAACACATTGACCATTACCCTTGTCAGTAGTGACATGACAGAGCTAAGGTAAAGTGACATGACAGAGCTAAGGTAAATTGACATGACAGAGCTAAGGTAAAGTGACATGCCAGAGCTAAGGTAAATTGACATGACAGAGCTAAGGTAAAGTGACATGCCAGAGCTAAAGTAAAGTGACATGACAGCTAAGGTAAAGTGACATGACAGAGCTAAGATAAAGTGACATGCCAGAGCTAAGGTAAAGTGACATGACAGAGCTAAGATAAAGTGACATGACAGCTAAGGTAAAGTGACATGACAGCTAAGATAAAGTGACATGACAGCTAAGGTAAAGTGACATGACAGAGCTAAGGTAAAGTGACATGACAGAGCTAAAGTAAAGTGACATGACAGAGCTAAAGTAAAGTGACATGACAGCTAAGATAAAGTGACATGACAGCTAAAGTAAAGTGACATGACAGAGCTAAGGTAAAGTGACATGACAGAGCTAAGATAAAGTGACATGACAGAGCTAAGGTAAAGTGACATGACAGAGCTAAGGTAAAGTGACATGCCAGAGGTAAGGTAAATTGACATGACAGCTAAGGTAAATTGACATGACAGCTAAAGTAAAGTGACATGACAGAGCTAAGATAAAGTGACATGACATAGGTAAGGTAAATTGACATGACAGAGCTAAGGTAAAGTGCTTCTCTGTCCCCAGGTAACACGTGGGACAAGGACGACAAGTCAGGGCTGTTCTGTCTGGGATGCGGACCTCAGGAGGAGTTCTATAACTGCGCGGACATCGAGGTGCTACCTAAGGGTGAGAAATCCAAGTGGACCAAGGAACAGAACATGAAGCCGACGAGCACCCAGTCTCCCCTCAAGGAGGGTCTGATGGATCACAAGCCTGTCCATGAACATGTCGGATCTAAACACGACCTGGAGAAAAAGTCGTATGTTGATAAATACCTGCATCGTACGACCCAGCCGGCTTCAGCTAATAATCCCAACAGGAAACATCCGCCAGAGAATGCCGTGAACAGCCACCCGACGAGCAGGAGAATGAAGAAAGTGAAGCATCCGATGGACGTCAGATACAACTGGCGTGCATCCAGTCCCTGGCTGTCACAGAGGCAGAAGTGGAGGAACCGCAGACGACTTGGGTTGAAAACTAAACAAAGAAGACTGACACCAAAACTTAAAGTAGAAAACCCCAACAGCGTCAATGAGAAGAACGCCCACGTCAAGTATCCGACTGATCCAAAGGTTCAGAATGATGCAGATAGTCGTCAGGTAAAGGTGGTAAAACTCACACCTAGATCTACACCGTCTCCCACATACAGTATCAGGAAATACGGATCTAGTAAACCTAAACACCAAACATCTCCCACGAAGACACCAGTTAGACAAGTGAAAATAAGGACACGCGCAACGCCAGTTAGACGCACAACCACTACTACTACTACTACTACTACAACAACGACAACGACGACAGCAGCACCAACGACCCGACGGAGAACATCACCGACTACGCGGACAACCAGAATCAGGACCGTCGTTACTAGAGCTCCACGAACGCGCATCTTGAAGAATCCCTCGAAATCATGGCTGGTGTCTTCTCGACGGCGACCACCCTTGTCTAAACAACGGAACTCCAAAGTTGTGCGGCAAACTTCCAAAGCGATCCGCCCAACATCCAGACCAGTCCGCCCTGTTCAGAAGTCAGGTCGACCGTTGTCCAAGTCAGTCCGACCGGTGTACATCCGCTCACGTCCGAATAGGAAGCAGAACCCAGCCGGGCAAAGAGGGGCAACCGTGACGAAACCTGACCATAACTGCGTCACTGAATTACCACGGAAAGATCATAAGCAACAACGAAACCAACAACAACGGAACCAACAACAACGAAACCATCAACAACGAAACCAACAACAACGACGACAACAACAACAACCAAACCAACAACAACCAAACCAACAACAGCCACCAAGACAGGACGACACTCAGCCACCAGTGAGACACTCCAAGTCTGACCGCCAGGGATACAGGTCCACCGTCGACTCCCAGCACAGGTTTGTATCCTATGACCCGGCACGTCAGCAGCCTCGAGTGGACCACAGACAGAGGACCGGCACACGCACACAAGACCGCTACCCCCAGGGCGGCAACTCAATCTCTGCACTATGGTGGGGTCAGTACCAAAGACCGGTGAGATATTTCTGGAACAGAGCTCCTGTAGCCCCTCTCCTCAAGTGTCGCGCCACGATAACTCTCGGTGGCGGAATGGACGAATGGTGCACAGCTAACTGCAACGCCAACTTCTGCCCCGGAGGAATGTGTATCTGTCAGCCCGAGGAAGCGCAGTACCCGTCCTACTCCGTCTACCCGTCTCAGCCGGTGTCCCAGAGCTGGGGCAACACCTTCAGTCCGGCCTCTCTCGGCCAGTTCAACAACCACGTGCGTGTACCAGCTCACGGCATAGATCAGTACACAAGTCAGACTCACGTATCCTCGCACAGCCTCAGTCCATTCGCGCCCAGGAGACGCACCTCCACACGACAACGGACCGTGCACACCCAGCCTCCCGTGCGAACTCAGCGAACTCGTCCTCCCCGGACTCAGCGAGTTCTGGCCGCCACGTCCGACCAGCAGAATGTTCACCGCCAGCGAGAGATCAGCACACAACAGAAGGTTCACCGCCAGCGAGAGATCAGCACACAACAGAAGGTTCACCGCCAGCGAGAGATCAGCACACAACAGAAGGTCCACCGCCAGCGAGAGATCAAACACCCGCAACAGAAGGTCCTCAGTCAGGCTTCAGTGCAGAGGTCCAGATCTATATTTGCTCCTCCACAGGAGAGAAGGCCGCAACCTCTTCGCCGGGATCACACCAATGTCTGGGCTCAGAAAGGAAAGTATTTCTGCAGCGCCACTGGGAGATACGCGGGTCTGAAGAGGTTTGACGACTGGTGCAGCACCAACTGCATGAACGTAATATGTCCGCTCCTTATCTGCGAGTGTCGGTCTATATAGCGGTAAACTACCATCTAGACATTAATACATCGATATGCAGGGTTATATAATCAACGTATAAACTCAAGTAAGTCTATGGTAATCATCAAATGATTACAAAGTGCAGCTGTGAGAAATTGAAGTATTATCTGGGAGAGTTCTCTGCGATGACATTCAGACTGACGATGATGACGCCGACGACGACGACGGTGTGGTGTGTATCTGGTGTGTGCGTGGGAGGGTGTGAGAACCAGTCAAGGGCACACTATTGGTCTTCAACTTCCAGATGGACCTAGCACACCACGACCTGAAGGAGTGTTCGTCTTTACAGTATCCCAGTGTCGACAATGTTAGATTGTGTCAGAAACCATATCCAGCGTATATCCATGATGGACAATAGTATTGTGTATTGTCTTCCTTAGCAAATCGCGATGCATTTGGTCTGAGAACTGAATGCAAGAGACACATTCAGGAAATGACCTGTAGAGTTAACTAATGACAATAGACACATGGTACAATACATGGTACATGGTACGGTACATGGTACAATACATGGTACAATATGGAACGGTAAGTTGTGTGCGAGCAACTGTAGAAACATTAAACTAGACAGTCGCTCACCTAGACACTGAACAATGACTGAACAATACATTATCTGAACAATACAACATTGTTTGAATGTCGACAAACTGAGAATACTCATTGCAGAAAGTCTGAGTTATCCACCAAGCTGGTAGCGTGTTACTGTGTAATTCGTCATGAAGATATCCTTTTACAATGTCAGAAACTATAAAGTTATCTCCTTATCGTGCTATCAATTATGATGATGCATGTTTACAATGTTAGCAACAAAGAAGGTATTGCGATACTCTGTTATTAATTACGGTGATACATTTTTACATTGTTAGCAACCACGGTGTTATGTGGTGTTGCTGTGTTATGTACCACAAGGTACATGTTTCCGTGTTATCCTCCATGATGGTGTGAATAATACCAGGGTTTTGTGAACCATTATGTAAGCAGGTAAATATTTGCTTTTGTTATTCCAAGAAGTATTACTGTATTCAGTGATGTCTGTGTGGACGATGTGCAAGTTGTATGTAGTTTGTTTTTATATTTGGACAGAAATCAATTTGTATATATGTAAGTAGTTTGGTATCAACGGGATTACACTTTTATATAAAGAAACACATATTATATAACATCCATGTTCGTGTTTTCTTCTGAACTTGCTTTCAAAATAACCACAGTCGGTGTTAAACCTGTCATAGATACTCTGTAAAAACTATTTCAATCTGACCAGATCTGCGTATCTCAATGAAGCAATGACGGAGCAAGACGCAACCCTAAACTAATTCAATCCTGATGATAGAGGTAGTCAGCGTCAGTACATATTGGAATAGAATCCACCAATGGCGCCAGAAGTTTATACGGGCAGTTGATTGGTTTAGATACTAGTCACGTGACCATGAATTTCAGGCTGTGTGAACTGGCAGCTTGTGGCGGATTAATGTCCTGGTAATGTCCTGGTAATGTCCTGGTAATGTCCTGGTAAGTCCGCCAGGTGGACTGGAGTACTTGCATTTCAGACTGAATACCGCTATGCACTAAAATATAATATGTCAAGGTGGACATTAGACAGATTAAAACAATGTTCATTTTCCAAATGCTATGCATAGGCTATCTACATAAAATAATTGCATAACATTATCATACATTGAATATAATGGAAGTATACAGAGAACTCCGAATATAATCATACTGAATGTTGTTTCACGAAGATCTATTATCCACTATGAGACTATAGCGCTCTCGTGTGTGCACGACCCGGTCCATATGCACAAACGTAGTTCAACCACAGTTTAGGCTAAACTAGGTTTAAGCGACGAGTTATACCACTGTCGGTATGATCCTTAAACTACGGTTTAACTAAACTACGTCTGTGCATACGGACCCAAGTGTAAAAGCGATATCTACGAGAATCCTTATTATCTCGTAGTAGATACGAGAGCTTCGTAAAACGCTACCCTGACCTATAACTATGCTCCCGGAACCATGTCACACGTCAGTCAGACACAGATAAGACAACACGTAATATATCAACTGTACATGCACGTGCTCGTTAGACAGACAGACAGACAGAACTAACACGTACACACGGCGCTATGATGAGAGGACTACTGCTTTGTCTTGTGATTGGTGCGTACATTCAGTTATAGATCATTACAGTATAAGTATTCACATTGTTCATATACATATAGGCTATATTATAACACATTTAGGAAAGCGTTCGTCGTGCGCATGCTCAATCCATTACATTCTTTAACCTTGTGCATGTAGGATCTAAACTAATAGGAGCTATTACTAGAAGAGGTGTTACGATGTCTTCCAAATATAATTGTTATTAATAACCCAGTCTGAATTCGTGTCTAGATAATAGGGAACATACTTACAAACCAGGTGTCAGTTGCACGACGCTCTTGTAGTGCTACAATAGTTGTAACTGGGCTCACGCCACAATAGAAAGCGTTGACGTTACAATAGTTGTAGCCTACAAGAGCGTCGTGCAACGGGCACATGTAGAACAATTACAAACACTAATGTATCGTTTCACGTAGCTCTCATATCTACTAGCAGACCACGAACGCTCTCGTAGCTGTCGTTCATATACAGTGATGTGGCTCTCACGAGAGCGCGAAGGTCACACAGTTGGTAAGAGCTTCGAGAAACGATACTCAGGACTTCATAGAGCCATGGAAACTCTGGGAATTTAAAACAAGATGAAAGGAATGACAGAGGGTGTATATTTATGGACGTCTCTATGAAGGTTCCTCCTATAGGTGTCGCCCTGGTCAGCTGCATTCCCATCAGGCTTAACATCCAGCACGTGGAGGGCTGCCCGAAGTCAGAGGTCTGTCCAGGACATCCGGAAGCCAAGTGCTTGTAAGTGACGTCATTAGGTGTTCTTTCTTGGCGCGTATACGTCCGCTGTCGAGATAGGTTCGCGCATGTCGTAACATGTCAGTCTACTGCAGGAGACAAAATGTATCACCTGTAGCGCATAGTGTTATAGTAAGTCTGTGATCAACGAGTCGTATTTACGAACCAAGGGTGACAACTGCTTTGCATATAATACTGACCTCACCGGAAAGGAAACCTGATAACATACTACAGAACTATGTCACGTGCAAGTGTAGGTTCGAACTCGCTCACTGTCGACATTCAGACACAGACATTAAGCATACAATGACGTGGGCAGATTTGTTCCGGTTTGATAGTTACATTTATTAATTTGTAACTGGTGTTACCAGAGCGAAGTCAGACTACATCAAGTGTCACAAGTATTCGTATACATTAAAAGTTAAGTTAATTCTAAAACATTACCGTGCCTCATCGAATGTATCTATTTGTTTCAGCAAGGATTGTTGGAGCTATGGTATCGGAATCGAGTGTGGTTTTTACTTCTATGACGAAACTGACACACGAATTGACTGTTACTTCTAAATAAGACTTCATGGGCTAGTTAGGCCCCACCCCTTCAAAACAATATAAACAAAATTCGTTAAATATGTTCGTTAGTGGTTATTTGTATTGTTTTTGGAATTCATACAAGATATTCGCAAACACTGCAGAACGGAATTGAAACTTCTAGACTTGAAGAGAGAGAAAGAGATTGAGAGATCGAGATAGATTGAGAGATAGAGATAGAGAGATGATGGGGATGAGATTATGATATTGAACACATTGCATGCGTCTTCACACACACGCGTTCACACACACACGCAGGCAGAGCATACACAGACACACACACATAAACACACACACACACACACACACACACAGAGCATACACAGACACAGAACTAGCATGTTATTTTTATTGCCAATTAATGTCATGAAGAATATGTAGTTACATTGAGTGACTCCTGGGTCTAGTATATCGTAGTACCTACAATAATCTTACTCCATGTTACAATGGATCGTGGTATGTTCATTGACTAGTTCTACACTTGGCAATCTAGACTTTTACAATTATCTTCATGACATCTTCCAATTAACCCGATGACCATTAGTATGCATTAGAATACCTGTGGTACATGCTTACATGAATAGCACTAGAATCATTCTGGATCTCATCAAGTAAAATGTACATTAATGTAAATCGTACAAACAAAATAAAATGGACGGTATTCGTACTAGGTATTATGATAATAATATATACAAAAACTAACATACATTTAGACAGTATATGATGTATAAAAAATATCACAGGTATTTGTTAGCTTAACTGGGGATATCATTGTATTTATGAGGATTATAAATACACTTCGATATTTATACTTGTAAGAAAAAATAGCAATAGTAATATATATAATTAAAATGCGTAAGTGACTAATAGTAAATGAAAGATATAACAAATGCTGGGATAATATCACATGAATATGGGAACATAAGTAGGTCAGGTCTATTTTTAGAATTTCCAAGAATTTCCAAGAATCTTCCAAGTTCCGGTGATAGCCAAACAGGAGTAGGCCTACTAGGCCTTGGATTGACTAAGATTCCACAGCAAATCTTAATACGTCGTTAATTAGGATCTTCTTAAATTGCTGTGTGATTCAGATATGAAACATATAGTTCAGCATGGTCCATGCATAATAAATCGGGATACAACGTAAGGTACGTAAACAAAACAACAGCCACGCATATTTTACATACATGGTTATCACCAACATCATGAAACCGGATATGTCGGCTTAAAGTTGAATTCGCCCCACTAATTACTAATACTAGCAGGGATGGCCCAGTTGACCGAATCATTGTACATGTATTAGTTAAATTACAATTAATGTGGAGCAATATGTCACAAGATATGACTCGATGGACGGATGACGCGTCTTTCCTATCACGGTCAGATGTCAGTCAGATGTCAGTCAGATGTCAGTCAGATGTCAGTCAGATGTCAGTCAGATGTCAGTCAGATGTCAGTCAGCCACCAGCATGGCAGAAATGTATTCTTGATTGACATCCTTAATCAAATGGTAATACATCTCTGCCTCGTTGTGCTAATCTAGCCATGATGCATTGCGTGCCGGGAAGAGTGGATATTCAGCCAATCACCGTCCCAATCTGGTATCTGGCTGTTCAGCCAATCACCGACTCCCTATCTGCTGGTCTCGGAATTCTCTCTGACGTAGATGCACTTGGTCCGAGAGATCGCCTCGTCCGCTCTTCGCCAGAGCCGTAGTTAGTATCCCAACCTGAAGAACGATTACAATGTGTAGTATTCTAGTCGTAGGCTATATAATATAGTCAGATATATAACAAAGTATTCTATGGTTGTTTTGAATGTTGGACGATTTCAAGTCATATCCATTTTCGTCGTATTCCGTTTGTTTTATTGAAGCCCGACAAGATATGTTCGCCTTTAGTATTTGGGGAGTCATTGATGTCCCAGTGTAGAGCAGGGTTTTGCGCTTGAAAATATTTTCCAAAACGATTATCTCGCTATCTTTAGTTCCCGTAATCAAAGTTGACCTTGTCACGTGACTTACCTTGTCACATGACTTCGGCGCCCTCTTCAGCCACGTCATGAGCATATCAAACTTTGCGTCCTCGTTGGTCCTCTCGCCCACGTTCATGTTACGTAGTATGGCCTGTATGCGCACGCGCTGCACGTTGAGGTAGTGCGCCACCTTCTTCCACTCTTCACCGAGTTCCGCCGCCAGGGTGTGCAGGTAATCCTCGTTGACGGGGTCGTGTGTGTTGTGGATGGTGATTGGCGCCTTCAAAGGCACGGAACTGGGTTCCACGTGGTACTGGAATACGGAAGTAGGTAACTTGGGTTATATACTCGAATACCGCTCCGGACAAAACGTTGGCAATAGTAAATACCGGTAGATCTAAATTTAGAGCGAATTGACCTATAGTACCGTAATGCTTGTTGATAATCATAAAGCCGATTACAAATTTGTATCTGAAAGTGATTCATTTAATATTCCTCTAGTGTTTTATTTCGGAATACACTTAATTAATAGCAGGAGTATTTAAAAGTCACGTATAAACAACAATCGCACATAACCAAAAAAGCTGTATAAATTATGTTCGTTCTACCTTTGGTATGTTTATCAAAATTTCGCATAGCAAATCCCTCCGCACTTCCGGCAGTTGGTTTGCCTCTTCATCTGTAACCATCCGCGTGATTGATCTAACTTCAGACGGGACCACAATGTACTTCCGGTAGACCTGCACGACGCCTCTGTAGACCGGGAAACTCTTCTGGAGGTATCTGTCCACTTCCTCCAGAGTGAGCTGTGCGTGAGACTCCACGTTAGAGTTGTACTGCAGGTCTATGGGCTTGTCGTCCGAACTCCGGATGTTACCGCGGAAGGATATCTCGATGGTGTCGCCCTCTGAGATGCTGATGGCCTGGCTGGTGCTCGGACCTTCCTCATAACCCTCGTCAGACAGCCTCTTCAGCAGCTTCTCCACTCTGTTCACCGGAACTACGTGCAGCAGCGCCTGGAATGGGTCGTCGTTCCTGTAAGGATGAATACGCATACATATAAGTAGTCTACCACAGGCATGGACAGAAGTCCACTGCTTACTACCGAATAACTACACCACACTGTCTACTTACGCTAATGTGGGTATTTTACTGGCGGAACAATGAGTAATGGGATAAGTTGTGATGAATACAGTATTCTAACAGGTGCTAATTTTTATGAATAGTTCAGTTGAAATGAAATAGTATTATGTGATCTTAAATTATTAAAGTATTAAATTAAAATTATTAATGATTGCAAAATATCTCTTGGATTACATTGTACAAGTCTGGACTGAAATATAGTATCATACATAAGTATTATAGAGTAGAAGCGGCGTACAATACCTCTGTTTGAGTACGACCTGCACGTAGCGCCGGAAGAGGTAATCTGTGAGTCCCGACACTATAGATACCGCCGTGTCCTCGCATACAGTCGTTCTGCTTCTGATGACCATGAACCTGAGATAGATCAAACCAATACATAGTCAGTGCAACTGTCAACATCTCCACGACAGTTGTCTACACGTGGAGCACACTAACGTTTAAGGTGCATACACACCTAACGCGAGAACCGGAGCGTTTTCCACGTACAGATCACTTCTTATGAAAACCGGTTTCCCGGACGGTTTAGGTGTGGACAGTTCATGCATTTTTATAAAAATGTTATCTGTGCGGGGGAAACGCTCCGGTTCCCGCGTTAGGTGTGTGTGCACCTTTATATGGCTAACACGTTGACATTATCTTATCATCTTACCCTGCCGGGTGGCCATCTGCTGTAGGACAACAGAACACATTCCGTCAAGTGTTAAATATATCTCACATATGACTTGCAGAGAGAAACAGTGTAGATCCAGTGCCTTATTCCATTACTAAAGTACTATAGTGACACGTGACATTGATGTTCTCTAGACAGCCTCCGTTATAACGCATAGGTGCAGTGAATGTTAGACGGTCTGTAACCTCAATGAAGTGCCAATATGATTAACTCATGTAATGTCATATAAACAATCCATTACCTCTCATATGGCCGGGTGATGTCAAAGGTCAGCAAGTCCAGCTTAGCCTGTATAATGTTCACTTCCGGCTGCACAGCCCACTTGCCATGCGCAAAACACAGGAAGTAGAGGACATCATTCTCGTCATCTGTGTGAGAGGTCATTACATTCTGTATCACAAACATCAGATTAGGCAGACACTCTGTCAAGAGTAGTCACACGAATACACGGCTACCATGTCTTGGTACTTGGTTTTTGTAACACTTAATCAAAGTCCTACAATGATGTAATCTACGTCAATACACTAATACATATCCTATCATCCTGCATCCTAGACTATACACTCACCAACAGTGGTCGTACTCCCCCATATACAAGTCTCACAAAATATACTGACTGTCGCTGATTCAATACTCGCCCATTTACGTTCAAACTCACTATTCCCACATTCGTCCATGTGCTGGTTACTAGTTCTGACCCAATATCCTACTTGTCACTGATCCCGCACTCGCCCATACACTTACCATCAGTGGTTCCGTACTCGCCCATGTACCACTTGTTGTGCGCATGTCTGTTCCCCTCCATTTCCTCTATCTGTACTTGCTTCTTCCTCTCTCTCTCCTTCTCCTTCTCCATTTCCTCTATTGTTGTAGGCTTGGGCCTCGGGTTCCTCATCTTCTCTTCCTTCATCTTCCGGATCTGAGCCAACTTCTTGGCTTTGGCGGGGTTCGGAGGACACGGGATACCGACCTGGAACGAGACAGCACTGGTGGTGAGGACAAGTGAGGACAGATGAGGACAAGTGAGGACAGATGAAGACAAGTGAGGACAGATGAGGACAAGTGAGGACAAGTGCGGACAAGTGAGGCCGTGGAGCAGGTCCTATGCTTAGAGCACCTGCAGTGTGGGTTGATTTTAAGGTCGCCGACACGAACCAGACAAGGAAGAACAACTGAGTATATCTAACATGGAAGTCAGAGGTCAGTGAGGAGAGAAGAACCTCCTAATATGGACTCACTGTGACAGGTCTGTACAAGTCGCTGGTCTCCCACTCCAGGTAAACCACGGGACTCGACGTTAGCAGGCCTTTAGCCCGCGGGTCACGTGCCTTGAACTCGCTGACTGAGGCGGAATCCACGGGCTGAACCTGGACAAGGTAAGCAAGGTCAATGTTAGTCTGTGATCGGATTCAATATGTCATACATGTATAGAAAGGTAACCCGGCCCCAGGAGTTCAAGACTTGAAGCGCTAGACGAGTTCAAAGTCAAATTGCAAGCATTACAATCAGTTTTATTTACAAGTGTTTTGAACAACGGGAGTGTGCACGAATAGCTATGTGTTCACACAACGACTAGTGAAGAAGATCCAGTGGTACATATTGATAGATCTATCCTTTCACGGCGCCAGCGGCAGTATCTGTGCGGCCGTACCTGCATTAGCACGTGCTCTTTATTGGTGAAGGTGTTTTTGGGGATGACGATGGTGACACGATGGTCGAATGATGACGTAAGCTTTGCTGCTTTGCTGGTGAGGGTGACATAATCCCTCTTGAACCTGGACATGACCAGCAGTGACGTGAAGCTGTCCACCTCGGCCTGGGCGAACTTCAGATCCTGTGAACAGAACGTACATCCTATCATTACTTTTCACCATCGCCGCCATTGTGTTCTAGTGTCTGGCATGTGCAACTGTTAGCATCGTGTTGCCTTCGTGAGTTAGCATCGTGTTGCCTTCGTGAAGCTTGGACATGATGCGAGCCAATAGGTTGAAGAACTCTCAGACTTGTACTCTTTCTCACCTTGTGGTTGTCAAAATTGACTTCTTTTGTGGGGAGTTCCACCCATTGTCCGTCAACTTCCGCTTTGACAACAGCTTCCCGTGACGAGGCCGCCCCCCGCGTCAGAACATGTGGGATAGCGACATGGATTGGCTCCTAAACGGGAAACAGTTATCAATGAGTTATCAATGAGTTATCATAATTTATCAATCAGCTATTACTATGTTAATGAGAGATACAGCGTCATGTGCAAACCTGTCTTCCATTCATACAAATCAACTAATTTATAACCTTAAATAATTAGAATATTTGCTCGTGAATCGCTAAGGCTACAATCATTGATGGTTGACCAATATAATGATCTAACGATTTGTTACCTGAAACTACCTACGTATAATGTGTCTAAACAAGTGTTCTATTCAACCAAACCAAGCATCTGTTTAACATATTGATTCAAATAAGACTATGCCATGGTATATATTTAACAGGAAGAATATGTAGCAGTGATGGAAGAGCATTAAGCAAGTTGATGTTAAGATTGCTATGAGCGAAACAATCTGGACATCCGTCCAAGTTAATATCTATACGAGAACGTCACGACTGTGTTAGTCATCTTTCTTGAGAGCGGATCTAATCCCCAATAAAATAACAT
This sequence comes from Lepetodrilus fucensis, assembly GCA_032361325.1. NCBI lineage: Eukaryota > Metazoa > Mollusca > Gastropoda > Lepetellida > Lepetodrilidae > Lepetodrilus > Lepetodrilus fucensis. The sequence goes on along the minus strand of JAUTBV010102514.1, from coordinate 7,644 downwards.
AAAACCAACACAGAACAACAAGAGCCAGATTCCGATTACCCGCTGTTGGAGTACTCGAATTACTCGACACTGTGAGGCCCTTGTGAGTTGAGGACATATAGCAGCATATCAATATACGAAGTCTCAGAAGTAAGTGACTTGAAGGAGTCGCTGTCATACACACGCATATACATAGCACAGTTTCATACATATCGCAGTTACATAGCAGATCGAGCTACATAGCACAGTTACATAGCAGATCGAGCTACATAGCACAGTTACATAGCAGATCGAGAAACATAGCACACTTACATAGCAGATCGAGATACATAGCACAGTTTCATACATATCACAGTTACATAGCACAGAGCAGATTTTAACCAATGTTGCTATGAGTTATCACCACACTTAACACGGGAGACTGTGCAGGTATTCAACAAGGGGCATATTTAATATGTGTATACTGCACTTATAGATTACGTGATAAGCTTTACGTTTAAATTACAAATACAAGTACCACTTGTTTCAGACATTACGGAATATGAAGTCTCGTTCTAAACCCAAGACAGATTTGAAGGTTTTCTATCTGGAAATGGAATACCAGCTGTTTACTGCAAGAGTACTGACCAACAATGTTGAATACTAGTACAAGTATATGACATAGTCGATACGTATAATAAGTACTGCAAATGTCCTAAATAAGAACAAGCGTCAATCGAGTTATTATACATGTATATTACTATGATATATCTACTTGTAATTTCGTATTATAATGACGGCAATGGTTTCAGCGTGACGTCACCAACTGTACCTGCAGTTTGGTATTCTCCGGCACTCTCGGTCGAAGACGGATCACGTGACTAATGAGCTCTTCATTCGGACCGTAGTTGATCTCGACGTCAGACAGGTCGACGATGTCATACAGGATGTCAGATTTCTCAAACTTGGCTGGATGACCTCTGATGATGCACGCCACACTGACATCAATGGCGGTGTCCTTGACCTCGTACCTGCGAAGAAATGCGCATGTCCATGTTACATTAGGAGTTGTTGATTGGTTAAAAATAATTATTTTAATGAAATGCTAAGAATATTTGATGCATCTAATGAACTGCATTTGACAAAAGGAACGTGCATGCTGTGCATATATCGTGCTGTATATTATACGATACTGGAAACTATGTAGGTATATATATATATATATATATGGAAATATTTAGTTTTCATTAAATTTAACAACATATTTAAAATGTTCTCACTCAATGTACTCACTCATGATGGTCCCACATAACTTTCACATATACAATGCTCACTCTAGCTATTCCGAAGAAATGATTGACTGGAGTCTAAATTACTTGGTCACTGAACTACGTGAGGGGAATATATAATATACACTGGAGATTATATATCTATGAGGACATTTTCACATTCATATTTGTTGACTGGGGCTTTATCATTCCGCAACACGTACAGTTGCCCTATACCGCAGGCTGTCCACTGAATATGTCGATATCATAGACACGTACTCGTTCTATTCGTTCAGTCTGGGAAAATACTGGAAACTAGTCTATGTCACTGACAGCGTTTCTCTGTATTAATACAGTAATACCATGTGCTAAATACTATTGTATAGGCACTATACAAGCTACATTTATATCACAGACGTTTAATTTACTTCTCAAATGGCGTGGTATGTCGAAAGGACATTCTTATGCAGGACTATGCTTTATCTACAGCGAATGGCTACTGCAGTAGCCTGCCTTACATATTCCAGTAGCCCCCGTTTCACGACGGTGTCCTAACAAGTTAGGAACTCCTAACCAGAGTTATCACCTCCTAAAGTGTTTCCCGACCATGTCACAAGTCATATCCCTTCTTAAATCGGCATCTAACTTAGGAGGTGACAAACTGGGTCATAACTTTAGGAGGCCGTCGTGAAACGGGGGCCAGTAGCCTAGCGCTGTAGGTAGAGCATGATGCCGCGTCAGTTAGCGACTTCATGCCCAACTAATGATTGGTTCCATATCATTCACATGCTTGCAATCATTGGCCGCTTCCAACGTAGCACATACACACAATAGGTCTACAATCAACTAGGAATTTCAGCTTTCATATACAACATTATCTTGGCAGTTTTAGATTGCCCGAGACGGGATTGATCCTATAGTATCTACATTGAAGACCTAATACAACAAACCTAAAAACAATGATAAAAATAAATACATTAAATATATATATATATATATATATATATATATATATATATTATCCGGGTGTTATATCCCTGTACTGGGAGACAGTCATATTCTCAATGTTGTGTCACGTGCTCGTACTAACTACGGCTGACTGTCGGGGCCATAACTAAGAACAGGAACTTGGCTTTACGGACAAGGCGGATATTTGATTTCACGCAAATAATCGAAATCGCCGTGCCGGATGGATAGCATTGGGCATGCTGATATATGGAATAGCGTGCATAATGCTGTAGAACAATGCATACGTCCAAGAGAATACGAACCCAGATACATGTCCTCTCAAACATTTAACCTAGCTTTAGTACAGTCTACTAGATGACATTCAGTGATTTACAGGAAAATAGAATTCATTACAAAATATTTCATTAGATATAACAGTCACCGATTTAATAGACTAATACATAAATCAATACTATAAATACCAAGAGCGGCACATGCATAGAGAAACAATCTACAAAGTACCAATGTGGGAGTTGTAGGACCCTGTCTGACCGCTACAGGTCACGTGATCGCCACAACACAAGGCCAGTATTTAACACTTTTATGGCTTCGATTATGTTTACATTCACTGTGGCTGTTTCCCTGTGCTATGTTCATATGTTCTATACCTATATATGCTTAAGTCCGCTATATATGTACACAAACCTTTTCCCTGTAGAGGTCTGGTATTTATGACATTTCTATAGTTATTATTCTTCACACGAGTGAGGCGTGTAATCGGCTACATAGACGTGTGTCAAGCTCACTGACAACTGCAATCTCTGGTCTGTGTACAATACTATGCCAACACATTTGTCACTCGTCATGCCACGTATTGTATCAGACAAGTATCTGCTGCCTACTGACACCTACATTGTAAGCTTGAACATACAACCAAGTCTACAAATGTGTTAATAATAACACCATGCTAAACCTGGTTAATATGCGTATGCTATTACACATACTTTTTTATATACATGTGTTTTTACATTGAAAGGTTTATCAATGAGTGGGTTCGTGGCTGTGTGTATGAATATTGCAGTATATACCGGAAGAGCCTAGTTATGCAAAACTACCAGTATAGTCGCTATGGTGACATGTATCAATGTTGGAAGCGCTACATGTTTTGCGTGTGACAAATGATATATGCTAGGAAGGCGTACGTTGACTGTACAAAGGGTGGCAATGACGAAGTGTTGGGGCCTTAAACTTACCCTGAGTAGGAAGATACTAGAATATAATAACATTCATAAGCACGGCGTCTCACCGAGACACAGGCCATCATAAGCACGGCGTCTCACCGAGACACAGGCCATCATAAGCACTGGGTCTCACCGAAACACAGGCCATCATAAGCACGGCGTCTCACCGAAACACAGGCCATCATAAGCACGGCGACTCACCGAGACACAGGCCATCATAAGCACGGCGTCTCACCGAAACACAGGCCATCATAAGCACGGCGTCTCACCGAGACACAGGTCATCTCTATAAGGGCTTCTTCAGTGATTTGGAAGCGCTGCGTTCAGTTAATGCACTAAAGGAAGAGATACGTTGTAGTCCAAGGTATTACACAGACCTTACTCTGAGATTATGTGGACATGACGTCATACGTGTCCTAGTACTCACTCGGACACTGGCCATCGCTCCCAGGGGTTCTTCTCCAGGTGACTGGCTTCTCTTCTTCTCCATTCGGCGTCCTTAGCTCTCCGTTCTTCCTCCAGCCGTCTATCTTCCTCCTCCCGTTTCTGTCTCTCCTCCGTCATTTTCCTCTCTTCCTCTGACTTCCTCTCCCTCTCTAGCTTAGATCGTAGTTCTATCTCCTCTTGTATCCTGTAATATTAACAATTTATGTTAAAATTGAAATTTGATAAGACGGTGATGATTTCATTCATGTCATAAACATTTATTCTGAAACTGGACATACTTTCCACTTCAAAATCGCATTCCATATTGCAATACAGTATTCAATAGTCCAGTAGATTGAAGAAGTAAACCGTTTTAGATGGTACAGTTGTATCGTTCCGTCATAATAGTTTTCCTACATCTCTACAAGAACGTGATTATTTTACACTCACCGTCAGTAAATGGAAGAGATACGTGACATGTTACACCAATAAGATATAATGCTATAGTTTGTTGACTTCGTGTTTGACATAACCATGGTTACCTGCTGGCTTCCTGTCGAGCTCTGTCGGCTGCGATCTGCGCATGCACGGCGGTGCTCTCAGTTTCCGCAGACAATCGGACGGCGTCCGCAACTTCCGCGTTTGCCTTAGCGACGGCAGCGTTGAGCGCCGAAAGTTTCTGAATCAGTTCCTTTTCTTCCACCGTCTGTAGTTCTTCATCTGAAACCAGAATGTACACCTGTAGGTCTAAACGATACTTCATCGACACCCCGCCAGAGTAACGCATACCCTTTGACCCTCGGCCTCCCGCATAGAAATTGCCGCCGCCTCGGGATTGAGTAATACATATTTTACTAGAATCTTCATATGGAAGCCAAAACCTGTTCGTGAATGATTACATAAACCTCCTTGGTTTCGTCGCTGATTTCATTACTAATTCAATAGTACCGCATTAGCCTTTGCTAGTATTTACTGGGTGCGATGATTGCCACTTCATAGATCTACCTACACTGGAGGAACAACCGTGTTAACAGTCATATCTTATGTAGAATCGCAGACAATACAACACTATGAAAGTGAGTTAAATTATACATTAACTGTGAACATGGGAACACATACGACATACCAACTTAGCAGCAGCTCAGCAGATGGTAGGTGTACACTCTGTAGGTGTATCGACAGACAGGTGCGACTGTACTAGCGGAAATAAGCCACTACCCATATACACTGAATGTGTTTCTTTCAATAGTGAAGTGGTTCCATTGAAATGCACTGACCCAGGAAATAAATATCTATAGTATCAATCGTACCAAATAATTCCCAGTAGTATTAGTTTGCTTGAGGAGATATTCTATGTGTGTGGTTGTTTAACTTTCTTCATGCTGGATTCGGTACAGGCACTGCTCTTTATGGCATCTCTGGTTGCTCTCAGCATGGAGAGGGTTAACGTAAAGTTACCATAGAGCTGCGGTAACTAAGGCAATGGCTTCTCTATATACACGCAGATAAACAGCAGCACGGACCATAACAGGGTACTTAACTCTCCACCCGTACACTGGTCTTACACCCACGTGTGGCATTATGCAAATACCCAATGCAGAAGATATATTAGCGGTAAATTCATGAGACGATTCATATAGAATATTCAGCAGTAAATAGATTATAATGCGAAATGTATGCAAATATCTAGGTTTTAAGGCTGGGATTTCCGTTTGTTTGAATATTTCAGGCTATTGAATGGATTAATATCTAGTGAGGATACGTTATAGCATCGCCACAGTTGTGGACACTTCCCTTCATACATTTGTTCTTTATACACGGAGGTTATAGCGACTCAGTATTAATTCCATCACATAATCAGTCGAACCAAATATTTACGAAAACACATACAATTCCATGTGTCTGTACGAATACGATGCTGAGTTATTATTTATTAGTTTTATTAGGAAGTGGTAAATATGTAGGATCTATGTTATCGCTTTCAGTGGGATCAGTTCCAGCTATAGTAATGACTATGGCCATTGTCTTATAATGTTATTGTTTTGTGTAACAATTGGTGAGACAATAATAAACAATTTCTCTCTGTATGAATCATATTGTATTTTCATGAACTTTAAAAACAACTTAAATGCGAAAATGTAGTATACAGAATTGCTAAAAACAAGATGTATTTACCTGGACGTAACGTCCGCCACTTGACCAATGGATCTACACACACAGGTATCCTGCCCCGTGTCCAGACTGCCCAGTGTCCAGACTGCCCACACCCAACTAGTACTATGATCGGAGAGTCTATAGATACGATACATGTGATATTTCACTCCTTTCACTTTCATTTCTTCCCACGTCGTTTATCTCCCTTTGACGTATTGATTAGGCTACTCTATGTTGTACTATATACACAAGGCATACTTTTGACATTTCCATTAAATATTAAACTGGTAACGCAGAACTGTTCAGACTATATTGCTTCCCGGTTATAATTAATACAAACAACTATACGTAATTATCTTATTGAACTTTAATACTTTGAGACGCCAGTATTTCTCGCATGCAGTCAGTTTTCAAACACCTAAAGAAACACGTCAATAGATTAATGTCGCCTATTCTTTGTAAAAGAAAAAAATGTAAAAGAAAAACATCATCACATTTCTTTGCAATACCTAACTGTTCATGTCGACCAGCGGCCATGAGAGTGTTCTGGGTCAAGGGTCACGCCTAACTGTTTCATGATAACTTAATTGTAGCTCGTAAATTATTCACTGACTGGCAGTTGTTGTGTGCAAAGGCTTACGGTGATGTATTGTATTCTGTGCGGTGTTCTGTACACTGTAAGCTATCGTCAGCTACCAGAGAAAGTGATTAAAGCATTAATATTGAAGTTGTAGGAGTTTGATTGACGGCTTCAAAGGTTCTACTAGGCTTCTCATTGGGCAACTGCACTCAGTACTTTCTCAGTACTTCTCAGGAGTTTGACAAGACGTCATCGACCACGACACAAACATTGATATACACCACCACCAAGGTACCCACATGTGGTACATACGGTACATATGTAGCCGGGTATGATATAAGATGCTCCTACTGGTCTCGGCCAGAGGGGTTACGTTACCCATTTGGCTGAGTCGGTAGAGCGTTGGACTCACAATCCAGCAACTCGGGTTCGAATCCTACGATACACACTTAAAATAAACATTTGTATGTATTCACTGTTTACCCGAAAACAGCAGACATTGCTCTGTCGACTAGGGATGGTGGAATTCATTCTACACTGGAGGCGAATGTCGTCTGGTCTGAGAGGTGTGTGTACAACAACTACTATATAGTCTATACCACTATGTCAATAAATACCACTCTGTCAATAAATGTTATACTAGAATGCAACAGTGTAAACACGGCACTTGGCGGAAGTGAATATAATTGCATGATTCCGCTGTTCAGGAATGACTTTCACCATCATATTACACCAAGGACAGAATTATTATAGTCCGTCAAAAGTTTGCTTCAGAAGCAAAGGTGCACATGTCGATTTCAATGGCAGGGTTATAATATGCACGTTATTAACATTAATGAAACTATAAGATTCAGTAATCACGTACTTGTACATAGCTGTCTGACGTTCACTGTACGAATAGCTCCGAGCTACAGCCTACAGATCTGAACAGACATTTACATTCACTGTACGAGTAGCTCAGAGATACAGCCTACATATCTGAACAGACGTTTACATTCACTGTACGAGTAGCTGCGAGCTACAGCCTACAGATCTGAACAAACGTTTACGTTCAATGTACGAGTAGCTC